>VDFB02208180.1:214939-265870 GCA_007258455.2 Sequoia sempervirens
TCTCTCCTTCGTATCCCCTCTCTCACTCACTCCCTCTATCTCTCCCCCACACCCTCTCTCTCCCTCCTTAGGTATGTCCCTATCACGCCTTCCTACTCTCTCTCCCTCCCTCAGGTATCTCCCCACACCCCCTCTCTCTCTGTCTCTCTCTCAGTCCCTCCATCTCTCTCCCATCCCTCTATCCTTCCTACCCCCTCTCCCTCTCCCAAGTCTCTCTCTCTCTCACTCCTTGTATCTCTCTCATACCTCTATCTCCTGCTCCCTCTCATCTACTCTCTTAGGTCTCTCCCACCCATGCCCTCTCTCCTACTTTGTCTCCCTCTCCTTCTCCCTCAAGTGTCTCTCACCCACTCTCTATCCCTCTCCCTCTCTTAGGTTTCTCCCTCTCACCCCCTCTCCCTCCCTCTCTCTCTCTTAAGTCTCTCCCTCCTACTCCACCCCTACTCTCTCTCTCTCTCCCTCTCCCTCTCTTTCTCTCTCTGTCTCTATGTATCTCCCTCTCTCTCTCTCCCAGTCCATCTCTCTCTCTCTCACTCCCTCTATCTCTTTCCCACTTTGTCTCTCTCCCTCTCTATCTCTCTCACTCCCTCTATCTCTTTCCTACTCTGTCTCTCTCCCTCTCTCTCAGGTCTCTCCCTCACACCCCCTCTCCCTCTCTCTATCTTAATTATCTCCATCCTACCACCTCTCCCTCTATCTCTTTGTCAAGTCTCCCCCTCCTACCCCCTCTCCCTCTCACAATCACTCTGTATATCTCTCTTCCACTCCCTCCCTCTCTCACCCCCTCTATCATCTCTCTGAGGGGGAGAGGAGGGTAGAGAGAGAGGGTAGAGGGTAGGGTTTAAGGGTTTAGGGATAGGGTAGAGAGTTAGTGGGTTTTAAAAGGTAAGGGTTGGGGGATGGTGGCAAGGGAAGGGGAGAGTAGATATTTTATGGGTTTAGGTTTTAACTTAACTTAAGGTTTGAAGGGACAGCAGAGGGGTAGGGTTTTTTGGGTATAGTTTAAGGGTAGAGGGTAGAGGGTTAAAAGTAGAGGGTAGAGGGTTTAGGGATTTAGAGTTTAGGGTTTAAGGGTTTAAGGGTTTAGGGTTCAAGGTTTACGGTTTAAGGGTTGAGAGTCGAGAGTATTGGATTTAAAGGTAGAGGGTATTGTATTGAGGGTAGAGGGTAGAGGGTTTAAGGGTTTTGTTTTAAGGGTTTAGGGTTGATGGTTTAGGTCTCCCATCCCTCTCTCTCCCACTCCCTCTCTCGGGTCTTCCCCCCACCATAACTGAATAAATCTCTCCCTCTCAAGTCTCTCTCTCTGAGGTCTCACTCCCTCCCATGCTACCTAGACTAATATGTGTCACTCCAATGCCCCCTCTCACACTCCCTCTCTCTCTCAAGTATCAATTACCACTCACCCTACCTAGAAAAATATATTTCACTCCAGCCCCCCTCTCTCTCTCTCCCCCTTTGGTCTTTTTGTAGCTCTTAGGTCTCATCCCTCCTTACCCCTCTCCCATTATCAGGTATTTTCCCCACTATAACTAGGTAACTCTCTATCCCTCTCAAGCCTCTATCTCTCTTAGGTCTCAGTTGCTACCACACTACCTAGAATAATCCCTCTCACTCCTATCACCTCTCTCTCTATCTCAAGTCTCACTCCCTTTGTCTCTATGGAAGGTGAAGATTTTGAAACAACATATTTGGCACTCACCAAATGTATTTTACCTTCAAATGGTAAAATAAGGTTTGACCCTATGATTTAGGCCCACGTTCTTCTATATTTGTCTAGTTTAGTGCTTTATCCAATTCAGAAATTCCTTTTCTTATGTAGTTGACTTGATGTTGTACCAATCTATGCTTGATCCATCACCTTTTTACCACCAATTTGCATGCTAGACAATGTAGAAGACATTTTGAAATTTGTACATTATTTTACATTATCTCAAGTAATATTGAAATGTTTAAATTTAGTATATACTTAACAAAAATTTACTTAACACAAAATTACTTAAGACAAATTTACATAACACAAATTTACCTATGAATTCTATTCAAGCATTGCTTATAGCAGTCCACTTCCAGCATGGCTAGTGGAATTCATTCTATTTCATTTTAGGTAGATGTTTATATTGAGTTTTTTTTTTTTTTTCACAATTTGTAAACCATTCATTTTATGATTTTATTAATCTTCATTGTTACACATATAATTGAATATTAAATTCACTTTTACTGATGGTTGAGGGAAAACTTTTACTTTTAACTAATTTGGAAAAACTAAGAGATTTCATCAATGTTAATGTGCAAGTTTCCATTAATTTTTTTGTGCCATAAAAAATTCACCTTCTTCACATGCTTAGATAATTTCAAGTGACTCAAGATATAATTGGCTTGATGCAATTTTCCATTCATTCATACCATTTATCATTCTGAGAAAAAAAAGGGAAAATAAGCACAAGATTCTTTAGTTTCCAAAGGTTGCAGCAACTTATACCCTGGGTTTGACACAATTATTTCTTGTAAGAACTTTTTCACACACCAAATACTCCCCTCAAACCCTTCTTAACATTGATCAACTCTTACATGAAGCAATGTTGTACAAATTTGATGTCAAACAGGGAAGTAACTAGTCTCCAACCTCAAATTAAACCAATTCAAACCCTCTTTCAGATTTTACAACCTTTCCTTTGCTATCTTCCACAAACTCACCTATTCTTCATTGTAGGTTTTTAACATAGATTTCTTGACCCTAAAACACCATTAGCTTTCTTTAGAACAACTTTGACAAAACAAAGAACCTACGTTGTCCTAAACCAAAAATTAGGTCACTTTTATAAAGAGGCCCTATTGGAAACTCTTCCTCAAGCCCAAAAATTAATGGATCAGCAACAATCAGTCAACAAAACCTCCAATTTCAACATTTATTTGTAGTGATGCACTTTCCAATACATGTAAACAAGAAACTCTCATTTTAGGCAATTTACATGGAGGTTTATTGAAAAACTATATCCCAGACCTTCTCTAGCCCAGACATCACTTCAAACACCCTTAAGTATGTCTGCATATGCTTATAAGTTCATTCACTAGCCTCTACCATCAATATTTCACCAAACCCTAGTTCAAAACCTCCATTTTCAAACAAAATTTGCACAAAAACCTTCAGGACAACAACACAAAAAGCCTTCAAACATCTTCTCTACTCTAATGAACCATTTACACACCTAAATAATTCCCTAGTGATCCATCCCACAAAATTACAAAACAAAAAAATGGGTAGAATGGCTTAAAGTGTCATTTTCATACACTCAAAACCCTTAAAATAGGGTATACAGACTAGTCCTCTATAATTTGTCTCTAAAATGCACAAAAACCATTGAAATAAATCCAAACCAAGTCTGAAAAGGTGTTACACCTGCTTCCCAAAAGATTCACTCCATGAAAAATCCAAAATTTTGTGTACATAATCGTACAGATAGGGGGTGTTTCAATTACTTCTCTTCTTAAAATTACTTTTGTCTAAATTGACAACTTTTTGACATGATTTGAAACTTTTACATTTGTTGCCCAAAATGTCTCAAAAACCACAAAATGAAATGTAATCAGTGGTATGCATATAATTGAAAAAATGCATTACAACTACTTTTCTTGTGGTATGGAGGTAGATGTATGTATGAATTGCAACCCATACATCCAAAAATTCACATGCAATCTAAGAGAGATGTACAATTGGAAAAACAAAGGAAACGAATGAACAAAGTTTGTGGAAGGACACAAATGGATCCACGAGTTGGAGGAACATCATCAACCATAGGTGAAGTTCAATGCACATCTCTAGTTGAAGACACAACAACAACAACATGTGGTCTTCTAAGTACATTGAAAATCACATCTACAGTTGAAGACACACCATCAACAACATTGTGTTTCAAAAGTACATCAACAAACATGCCTCTATTTGAAGTCACTCTACAAATGACATCTCAAGTTGGAGGCACAACATTGCTTACATGTAAATCTCAAGGTATGTCATCAATTGCACCTCTGATTGAAGGTACACGATCTATTCCTGATGTTGTTGACATTCCTAATTTTGACACAAATTCACATTTTAGAACTCCTAGATTTTTGCATAGAAAACCTAGATTTTTTATTGATATTGATTCCTTGGCTGAGATTTTCGAATGACTCAACTGAAAATTCTATTGTAAAGAACTTGATGAGTGCATAAAAGAGCTTGGGTTCTACCTCATGCACGAAGGATAGTTGTGACACAAGATGTGTGATGAAAACAACACTATTAAGCAGTAAAACAAGGAACAAGGTGAACCTTACAAAGACAAGTCTTTGAAAATAAGTATATCATCTCTAATGAGAGCCAAAGGAAGGCGTGAAAGATTGGAGGATCGAAATAGCAATGAGTTATGGGCATTCTTGGGTAGAGCACCATGAAAAGATAAAAGAATTGCACAAGGCTTGAGATCTTTAATAGTAGATTATTGGAAGGATAACACAAGGACCTCTCCTAATCAAAGAGATGTTGTAAGAAGGAGAATTGGTAGTCAAATCTGTGAGCCACATCCAAAGCATTATTTGGATACCACTCAAACCCAATTTTTTGCTGATTTTGTACAAATTTTTCATGAAATTAAAATATGTCAAAGGTATTTTGAAATGCTAAAGCCTTTTTATATCAAAATAAATGACACATGCACTACTTGTTGTTGTAGAGTACATATTGAGTTTTCTAACCACTATGATGTTTATTGATGTATATGTTTAGATATGCATACTGACGATGTTTTGCAGGAATGTAACATAAGGCCTCCACCTAAATCCTCAAGGGAATTCTTATCTTCCATTTTATGTGAAAGAGAGGATGGTCAAATTTTTTACAAGTCATGTTTGGATGGCACATGTGATCATTGTGGTTGTATGCAACATTTTCCAATTTTCCAACACATGGCTTGTACATACACAATTGGAGAAAAATTGTTGAATTTGGCTAATACAAGATAGTGGCCTACAGTCTAAAAGATGGGAAATAAGGAAAGAAGTGTGAATTGGTCAATGATAATATTCCAGTATATCAGTTTATGGGCATTTTCCATGATCAGGTGGTGTATGAGTATGTAAGGTTTACACATAGAGCTCAATGGTTGCAATCACAGTTCAAGTTATCCAAGGACATGTTTCCACTTCATAGCATCATTTTAGTTGTCAACTTCATAGAGAACTACACAGTATAGCCACAAAACAAGGTGAAATCATAGTACTAAAACTTGACATAGGTTGCTATATTTGTGCATATAGCATTCATTTATGCAAATGATAGTACAGAGCATAACAAGAAAGTATTGAGGGAGTATCACTTTTACATCATTGATGATCACACACATTCTATCGAGTTTGTGTAAGTTTGCTTCCAAATGTTCTATGTTGATCTGACTAGCAGGGGCATATCATTCATTCAACATATCATATGGTTAGATAACTATACATCACAATTCAAAAATTACAAAATGTTTTACTGGTTGAGTAGGATGCATAGGATCAGTGGTTTTCAACATATGTGGAACTTCTCAAAGGTTGGGCATGGAAAGGGGGAGCATGTTGGAGCAAGTGCATGTATCAAAAGAGCCTTAGCATGATAAGAGTTAAAGTACAAAGACAATGTAAAGTTGATAGATGCATCAATTGTTGAGTGGTGCAATCATGCAATCGATCCAGGTAGTCAAGGTAATTCTTTAGTTCATAGATTTCTTCATTTAGTAGATGATACTAAAATTGCAAAATATGTGGATTGTTGTACACTAATAGGATCAAGCAAGCTACACTCTTTTAGAAGCTCCAATGTAGGTACATTGACTATCCATATGCAGAAGATGGCATGCTTTTGTTCTACACATACAATTCAAGAATGGAATGATTGCAAGTCAACAGAGTGGCTTGATCAATGGTCTATAAGAAGTCTAACCCCACTTGAAACTTATTAGCTCTCAATGGCTCTACAAATCATAGAGATGTAATCATTCACTGACTTTGATCTTGTATCAGACCTTGTAGAAGCAAGTAATATATCTTACATGTTTTATTTTGATGTTCATTAAATACATATAACAAGATGAACATATCAATGAAGGGAACATATATGCAGTGATTGCAGATGAAGACAATATTGAAGAGGGTACATATTATTACCTGTTTCATTGTATCAAGGCCAAAAATAAATTGGAGGCCCCAACTATAGATAGGAAAGAATATCCAACAGGTTCAGTGGTTGTTTTTGGAACATGGATTAAAAGGTACCTAGTTAAGAATGTTGCAATTTGGTTGTTTGAGGACTTCAACATGCATCGAAAGATTCTTCACTAATTGAACCTTGTTGTTGCCACCAATTTTCATTTGATCCAATATAAAGGTAGACCTATGAACAAGAACTTGTGGAAAGTGCGTGAGTCTGACCACAAGGCAATGCTTGACACAATAAAGAGTAGAGAAAACTTGGATGGTTCCCTAGATTGATTGGTAAGTATGCACATTGAATTTTTCAAGTCATGTTATTAATCATTTCTTTATTTTAAGTATTTAAGTTTGATTGTATAAGGATTTGCAAAATTGCATTAATGTAGATATGCAAAATGATGGTTATATGTTGCTCTCTATTTGGTGCAAGGGCACCAAGTTTCAGTGGTTGTCATTAGGGTGATGAAGTCTTTTTTTGGCTTTGATAAGGTCATATAGACCATTTCTTGATATAATAAGTCTATTTTAGTGGTTATTAGTGATTTAGAAGGTTTTAGTTGAAAATATTCTAAATTAGTGCAAAGTGTCATTTTTCAAATTTTGAAGTGCAAGAAATGCATAGTGGCGAAGCTAAATGTTCAGGGAAGGCCAAAGGTCACTTGTGGCATTGGTTTTCAATAAATTATTTATTAAGGGAGTTGAATATATGTATGTGAGTCTGGAATGGAGGAGTGTGTGGAGAAAAGTTGAAGATTTTGTACAAGCATTGATCAATAAAGCTTTGTTTTCTTTGTAAATCTAAGTTTGTTTTTCTCCTTTTTAGTGTTGTAGTAGTCAATTGCATGAGCCCGTACTAAAGGGAATTGAAGAAAAGTTTTTTTTTATTTCCTAGCATTAAAATCCATCTTGTTTTGAGCTCTTAGGGTGGATTTTACTATACACAGGTCTGGAAGTCTAAATTTCAAGTTTTGAGGTCATCAAGTGATTTAATGGCTCATTCCACCTAATGTATATACTATATCTTGGTGGAATGAGTCCATTAGGTTGGGAATAGGTTAGAAGATGTTTTTTGGAGCAAGGGAGATTGTTTTAGAGTCATGGCATGTATCCTTGGGTGTGAAAATGTGTGATTTTAAGTGAATTTGAGTGGTTTTAGAGTGTGAATGGATGAAATCCTTTGGGGTAGTCATTTCTGAGATTCTTTTGAGCATATACAGACGTCATATGGTATGTTGTGGGTATTGTATCTAAGATTTAATTGTGAGCAGAGTGATTTTTAATAACGCTCCTTGGATAACCTAGGTTTGGTGGCTTAAGAGTGAGGGTTTAGTGGATTGGTAGCTTGGTGAGTAGTTGGAGCTCTGTAAATTATGAAATATTAAGGTTGGTAACCTATTTAATGACTTTCCATAGTTTTTGACTTGATTTCAGGTGTTTGGGAAGGTGTCTCTTTTGAAAAGAGGCCTAATTGACCTAGTTGCCCCTATGGTATAGTGTGATTTTGGAGAATACATTGAAAAACTCATCTCCATGCCTCTTGTGACCTTATCACCACTTCAAACACCCTTGTATAAGCTTGAACATGCTTAATAATCCTTAATATTATGCTTCCCCAAAACTTCACCCACTTTTAGTCTCTAAACCCTCAATTTTCCATTAAAATGCACTTCTCTCAACTAGGGCTTCATGCCCAAACATACACATGACCTCCCCAGTCTTTGCAAACCTTCAAACACATCAAACCCCAGTAGATCTCACTAAAACCAATTGGTTCTATCCTTCTTCAAAATAAATACTTCAATCTACTACTTCAACCCATGCCTTTTATGCCTAAATTCATGCATTATATTCTTGCTTGTCATTTGAATTGTCATTAATGAAATTATATATTAACTTTTATGTTTATCTTATTTTCCTCTTGTAAGAGTAGGTGTTGGATCACTTGAAGGAGTAGATGTTGAAAAACCTTAGGGAGGAGGTTTCGAAACACCTGAAGGAGATATAGAAAAAGAGATTCCTAAAGAGGTATGTGTTTATTTTATTTTTTGTTTGGTAAATATGTTCCTATTACTGACAATTGTATGCAAACTTGTATCAATTTGATGTTTTTTTTCACATTTATAGATTTCCATTACAAAAGTTGGTATGATTGGTTCTTTGATAGGGGCATTTTCTAGAACTCCTAATGATTTGAAGAGATGTGTTTATGAGGTAATCAATAGTTCAGTTTTAGAGTTCAATTATAATTCAATGTATATTGATTTTGATGTTAATTATTCAATTTTAAATTATATAATATAACTAATCTCAATTGTGGTTTGAATTTTTCTTGTGGAGTTACCTTGAGAGCCAAAGAGTGCTTGAAACAGGCTCCATTATGATGATCCGCCAGTAGTTTAGGATGAGATACACATTTTGGCATGTATATTTTGAATAGATATCGAGATGGCATATGCCACATTTTGTAAAAAAAAATTGAGTTAGTGTTGATTCAATTTTTGTATATGGACATACAATTGATCATTGGATAATTTGATATATAGAAATGTCGAATTGAAGTAATTTGTTCATCATGTGCATGTTTCAACTGTTCAAAAATTTAATCTTGAGCAATGGTTAAATATCATTGTACAATAGCATAAAAAATAATCATTATATTATATAGTTGACAATAAAAAATAATGAATAATGGTTAAATTATATCATATATTGCTTAGTTATATTATGGTTAAATTATATAGTTTAAACAACTTTGAAGACAAGAACAATGGTAAAGTTAACATTTTAACTTTAAAGTTTAAATACACAAATGTCATTTTCTCACACTACATATTTCATATTGCATTATCATTACATATTGAAATTCAAAAAATTATCATAGTTTTATGTTGATAAACATGCCAAAGTGATGTAGAGCAGGGTGTAAAACTCTCAACAAACTAACTACCCTTTAATCTTCCTTCTAGACACAAAACACCATTGGAAAGTCATTACCAAGGTACATAAGCACTAAATCAACAATCATCTTCCAATGAAACACTCACCAACACTCCAAAACTCAAAACCCTCACTTTTGACAGTTTCAAGGGGGTTTGTTGAAACCCTCACCCCTAGACCTTTCCTCACTATTTCAATGCCTACAACACCTTCAAATATGTCTACCCTTGCTTAACTAACTCTTACAAAGTGCTGCCCCAAGTTTTTTCCATCACTACCTACTCTTAACCTCCAAATTTCACTCAAAACACACATTATTGACAACTATGCATCGTACCCAAAACCCCCATATGGCCACCCCTTCTCCTAAAATCATGCACACATGCACGCTACACCTAATTATTCCATTCCACTGAGTTACAATAGAATAAAATGGGTGGAAAAGATATTTGGTGGAAATTCCCACATTGTCCTTGTGGAAAAAGCATGAATTTAGGCCTAGGAGAGATAGATTGAAGTAGAAGATTAAATAAATAGTTTGGAAGAAGGTTATAACTTGGTTTTTTCAGTGTTATTAGGTTTATTTTCATGTCATATAAGGTCTAAAAAGGCAAGGTAGGTCATTTGGATGTTTGGGCTTGAAACCCTAGTTGAAAAAAGAGTGAAAATGGGTGAAATTGAGAGGTTTTAAGAAGGAAATGTGTGAAATTTTGGGGCAGCATAATTTGAAATAAGAGTTTTTGAAAATATTTTGTGGTTGAACAAGTTTTGGAGATGGGTTTTTCAATAAACGCTTGCTTATTTGGTGAAAAATGATGGTTTCAAGAAAGAGGGTCTTAGCAAGTGAGTTTTAACACAGTAGTTGAAGAATTTGTGGTTTTGGAGGAAGTTTGAGGACTGTCCAATGGCATTTTGAGTGGGAAGCAAGATTGAAGGAGAGTTCCTTTGTTAAAGTGGGCTAATTGGAGCCCCTTTTTGAGTGTTCAAGGTCAGTTTGATGGTATGGTTCCAAAGTAAGTACATGTGATTTTGTGATATGCTTAAAAGTTCCCTAATGGGTTCCTGAAATGGTAGTTTTTTTGTGGCTTTGAGTGGTCTCTTGAAATTTGTGAGAGGAAAACCTAGGTTGCACACCTACACAAATAAACAATGCAGTTGAGAAGAGTCACCCTTGTTGGGGTTTGAATGTTGGAAGTTTGATTTCTTCAAGTGAATTTGAGTTTAGATAGTTGTGGACCTCCCTTTCATTGCATCACAAAGGACCTTATGCAAATGTTGACAATTGAGGTCTTTTGGTTGTTTAGGGGTATTTGAGTCTTTTTGTTCAAACAATAAGGTAATTTAGACAATTTTATGATGTAAGGAGTCCTTTTATAGGTCTTTAGTTGGTTGGAAGGTATAAGCTACAAAATATTGCAAAAATTACAAAATTGTGTAAAAGTTGTCAAAATTGTAACTTATTGTCAAATGGTGGAAGTTCAAGAGTCATCTTGTTGTAGTTCATGGGGAAAGAAGTTGGAATTTGTTTAGTCATGTTTAGGCATGGTCCTAATTCACACCAAACACACAGAATCACTCTGAACTACATTCAACTGACATAATACCCTAAGAGTCCAAATTGCAAAATGACTGCAAACTTCAATATGCTTGTATTCAAACACCATGACTCTTAGAAAATTCTCATCTGAGCCTATGGGATTGTGTTGGGACCCTCTACAATAACCTCTCTCATTTTTTGCTATCCCGGAGGTCTTTTCCCATGGTGGTGAGTTATCATCTTGGGAAAAAAGTTGTCAAATGCAAGTAGTTGAAAGTTGCAAAGTGGTGCAACTTTTGTTATGCAACTCATGTGACCAAATAGACTGTTCTGACATGTATGGGTGGGTATGTGTACACTAGGAATGGTCCTCTTTCAACTGAAACATGGGGAATCACTTTGAGCTACATTCAACCAGTAGAATCCCTTAAGAGTCTAAAGTGCAAAATGGCTACAAACTTCAGCATGCCCATATTCAAACATTGTGATGCTTAGAAAATTCTCGTCTAAGCCTATAAGATAATGTTGGGCCTCTCTATAATAACTTCTCTCAGTTTTTGCTATCTCAGAGGCCTTTTCCTGTAGTGTCGAATTCTTGTTTGCAGAAAAAGTTGTCAAATGCAAGTAGTTGAAAGTTGCAAAGTGGTGCAACTTTCATTTTGCATCTTATGTGACCAAATGAACTATCTCAATGCATCTAGGTGGGTATTTTTATGCTAGGCATGGTCCTCTTTCACACCAAAACATGCAGAATCACTCTAAGCTACATTCAACCAGCAAAATCCCTTAAGAGTCCAAAGTGAAAAATGGCTGCAAACTTCAAAATGATCGTATTCGAACACCACGATGCTTAGAACCTTCTTGTCTAAGCCTATGGGATCACGTTGGGCTCATCTACAATGAACTCTCTCATTTTTCACTATCTTGAAGGCCTTTTCTCGTGGTGGCGAATTCTCAGTTGTGAAAAAAATTGTCAAATGCAAGCAGTTGAAAGTTGCAAAGTGGTGCAACTTTTTGTTCTACAACTCGTTTGACTAAAAAAACTATTCTGATGCATCTAGGTGGGTAATTTTATGCTAGGCATGGTTCTATTTCACACTAAAACACGTAGAATCACTCTGAGCTACATTCAACTGGCAGAATGCCTTAAGAGTCCAAAGTACAAAATGGTTACAAACTTTAGAATGCTCATATTCAGACACTGTGACCCTTAGAAACTTCTCATCTAAGCCTATGGGATCATATTGGGCCCCTCTATATTAACCTTTGTTATTTTTCTTTATTTCAGAAGCCTTTTCCTGTGGTGGTGAATTCTCACTTGCAAAAAAAATTGTCAAATGCAAGTAGTTGAAAGTTGCAAATTGGTGCAACTTTTGTGACCAAACAGGTTGTTTTGATGCATCTGGGTGGGTACATTTATGCTAAACATGGTCCTCCTTCACACTAAAACACACAAAATCACTTTGAGCTACATTCAACCAACAGAATCCCTTAAAGAGTCCAAAGTAAAAAATGGCTACAAACTTCAACATGCTCGTATTCAGACACCGTGACACTTAGAAACTTCTTGTCTAAGCCTATGGGATCACTTTGGTTCCCTCTACAATAACCTCTCTCAATTTTCACTATCTGAGAGGCCTTTCCTTGTGGTGGTGAATTCTTGCTTTGAGAAAAAGTTGTCAAATGTAAGTAGTTGAAAGTTACAAAGTGGTGCAACTTTTGTTCTGCAACTCATGTAGCCAAATAGATTGTTCCAACACATCTGGGTGGGTATTTTTATGCTATGAATGGTCCTCTTTCACTCTAAAACATGTGGAATCGCTCTGAGCTACATTCATCTAGAAAAATCTCTTAAGAGTCCAAAGTGAAAAATGGCTACAAACTTTAGCATGCTTGTATTCAGACACCATGATGCTTAGAAAAAGTTGTCAAATGCAAGTAGTTGAAAGTTGCAAAGTGGTGCAACTTTCGTTTTGCAACTCGTGTGACTAAACAGACTGTTATGACGTGTCCAGGAAGGTACGTTTATGCTAGGCATGGTCCTCTTTTGCACTGAAACATGCAGAATCACTCCAAGCTATATTCAACTAACACAATCCCTTAAGAGTCCAAAGTGCAAAATGGCTATGAACTTCAGCATACTTGTATTTGGACACTGTGATGCTTAGAAACTTCTCATCTAAGCCAATGGGATCATGTTGGGCCCCTCCATAATAACCTCTCAATATTTTCTATTTCAGAGGCCTTTCCCCATGGTGGAGAATTCTTGCTTGGGAAAAAAGTGGTCAAATGCAAGTAGTTGAGTGTGTAAAAATGAATTTTTATCCATTCCACCCATTGTATCCTACTATAACTTAGTGGAATGGCATAATTAGGGGTAGGAAACATATTTATATGGTTTTTGGAGTAGGGGAGTGAGTTTAGTGGTGTGGTGTGATGCCCTAGTTGGCCATTTGATGATTTTTGGTGAAATTGAGTGGTTTAAGAGTGGAAATGGTTGAAATCCTCTAGGGAAGCAATTTTTAAGGGACTTTTAAGCATGTGTAGGTTCTTTTAAGCATGCTTGATTCTTTGGAAATGTGTTATGAGTTGTGGGAATAGAATTTTCAATAAACCCACCCTAAACTTGCTAAAAATGAGGGTTTTGTAAAAGCTGGCTTAAAGGAGTAGTTCTCAGGTTAAAGATTGTGGATTTGGAGGTTTTGTGGTCTGGTAAATGACTTTCTATAGTTATTTGGGTTGGGAAGATAGTTTGAAGTACAGTTGCTTTGAAAATTTGGCCTCATTGGCCAATCGGGTATATCTCCTTGGTGTTGTCCTTTCAAATGAGGACCATCAGGGTTTCAAACACCCATCAAGGTACTCAAAAGCATACCACAACCACTCAATAGGTAACTTTGATACAACTCTCTCAAATCAGACTTTTAACACCAACTAGGCCTCAAATTAGGTCACTTTTACAAAGGGACTCTAGACCTTAAAGTTTCCCTTTCACTCAAAATTCAATTGAGAAGCACTCTACAGGTTACCAAACCAAATATTTCACAATTTTTTCTTAGACATCTATCCTCCAATACACATAAACTCAAAAACCTCTTTTATAGCCAAAAATCAAGGGTTTTAATGGAACTAACATTTCCAGACCTCAATCAAACTTTCCACCTCCTTAAACTAGTCTAAAAACCTATGCACATTCTCAATTCAACAAGGAACAATTCTACCTCAACCTATTTCACTCATTACCATGTCAAAACCTTTCTTTTCCACTTGGAAAACATAGTTTACCACCCTAGGGCTATATGCCCAACACATTTTCAGGCCTCCCCAACACTCTCTCAACATTCCCTCACTTGTTTATTGATGTTGTGGTCCCATTCCACAAGTTACAAGAGCCACAAAAAGTGGAATGGGTCGAGTTTACATTTGAAAGGCTACAAACCCTTAAAATAGGGTATAAAACAAGTCACAAAGAATTTGCTCAAACTTACATCAAATCCACTATTAGACACTCAAATCAAATGCAATAAGTGGCCAACTCACACCTTAAAATGACTTCAAAATATATTTAGACCATTATGCAGTTGTATGGGTCGTATAGTAACTCCAAACTCAGAAAATATAGAAAAAGTGGAGAAATATAGAATATTACAAATGTTCCAATCTTCCAAATCTTCAAAAGTCCAACTTACATCTATGGTTTTGCACCTTATTTGTGATTTTCCCCTCCAAACTAACTTTCCTAATGCCTACAATAGAAAATGGTCTCATTGACCTTATTTTAGACAAAAGACCTCACAACCTAAAGCCTTCTCCTCAAAACCTTGAATTGACAACTTTTATTCAATGGTGCTCCTACACCAAAAAATGTGGTAGAATAGAAAAGGCAGTGAACTCTTTGAAAAAGTTCCTCAAAAAAATGAGGTCCCAAGGTGATGGAATGCAATGAAAATCCAAAGCAATTTGATTGGCATGGCATTCCATCACCTTGAGAACACATTTCTTTGAGGCATCTTTTCAAATAGTTCATCGCCTAAGTGTCTATGGATTGTCATGGAATTCCATCACCACATTTATTTGATGCATTTTTTCAAAAAATTCACTGCCTTATCTATGCTATTGCTTACTATTATGGTTTTGATATATTTTTTCCAACCATCCATAGCTTGTTTGAAAGCACTTGTTTTAGGCTTTTAGCCATCGCAACAAGGAAGTGAACTGTTTGACAAGATGCTTTGGTAGAAATGTATGAAAAATGTGGTAACATAGACAAGGAAGTGAGCTATTTGAAAAAACACCTCAAAGAAATCTGGTCTTATAGAGTGGCATGATAAGAAAATGCAATTGGTAGCTGCTCCTAGTTATTAGTTATGTAATGTGAAGTAATTGCATAACTGCTTAGGTTGACTTTGTAGAAACTATATTGTAATTGAAATTTTTCCATCTATCAACATCTAGTTATTAGATATGCAATGTGAAGTAATGCTTTGATTTTGAAAGAAGTGCAATGCAATGTAATCAATGATTTGAATATAAACTACAAAAATCTATCTTTTACAATTCATTAGTTAAAATCTCTATTTTATTTTCTCTCTATATCTCTATATGCTATGGAAATAGCTTTCAATTTTTAAAAAAATAGTTTTTATCTATTCTTCTACAATTTCTTACATTTTTTTAAATATAATATTTTCCTTTTTTTTTCAAAAACTCTTATACTTTTGGTTTGGCAATTTTTTCCCCAAAATATTTTGCTCCTATGCATTGGAAGCATGAATCATACACGTGAATACACACAATAGACGTGAAGTATACATGTGAATAAGTGAAGAATACATGTGAATAAGTGAGGCACAAGTAATTGAAGCATTCCAAAGGATACAAACCACCAGGAATGGAGCTTATTTACACAATACGCTTTAGATGGGGCTTATTGAGCAATCAACAATAATTAATTAAGCATTAGATGTAAACAAAATCCATGCCTACAACATTCAAGCATACAATTTATACGATACATGCATGATAACATCATTCAAGAATGGTAGTAGCAAAATAATATTTTCTTTAATCAAAAATCCGTAAGCCTATACAATGCTATATATTGATAAAATTATATACAATATATCCAAAAAAACCATCTAGGATTAGTACAAAGGAGCCATATGGACATAAAATGTCATGTATATATTGATAGTACAAAACATATGTTCCAAAATGTCACATAGGCATACAAAAAATGACCTAGAATACATGGTCATTTCCCTCTAGGGGAAGGAAATAAATCTCGTGCTACCTTCGAAATTCGACTAGATGGAGTGACTGTTCGTTCTCTTGTCTTTCAAACACGCTCGCATACATATAGTCATCATGCACATTTACAACATTTCCACATCCATTATCTAGAGTGACAACCACCTATAGCAACCATCAAGATAGAAATTAAACTACATAAAAGTATCATGAAAATTTTCTATAATAGACCATAAAGGAGTAAATATAATGTCAAATCGACTAATTTGTTGCATACCTCTCTCAATGGATTAGAATTGGCTATTGTTGTAGCAACTCCATGGTCCATCATGCTAGCAACATCACCAGGGTTGTCTAATGTCATCAACTGCAAATGAAACAACATATCTAACATCAATATAAAGAAGTTCAAGTAGTCCCTTGATAATTATAATAAATGAAATAGTAAATGGTTGGCCTTAGTTGAGACTAGAATATAGTGCTTATAGGTCACATAATGGTGAAAGTACTAAATCCACTGGGATAGTCCAAACTCTTGCAAATTCCAAAGTTTAGTGCTCATTGAGATTTGTATTGCATATGTTGATGAACTAATGTTAATGATGGCATGCTGTCAACATAGTGATAATGCCACAATAAAGTATGAGTGAAGTGAGGATTACTACATTACTAGCAACTTTCAAATGGATAATGGAACATACGATGAATTATGATGTATCTAGGGTTTTACTGTAGAACAAGAAGTTGGTTGTTGAGCTGTGCAACAATAATGGAGAAGATAACTTTGGTCAATACTGAGTGGAAGCAAATTTATTTATTCTAATGGTGTATAGGATAAAATTTGGATGGAGGTACTATACCATAGATAGGATAAAGAGACAAGACCAACAAGGGATAATGGAACATATGGTGAAATAATAGAGGGTATAATGGGATGGGAGTCAAATTTGATAATGTAATATGGGATGGACTAGAATAGATTAATGCGATGGGCTAGGACGGGATAACAAAATATACCATGAAATATTAGAGGTTAATGGGATGGGATTGGGAGGGAATAAAGGAACATAGTGTGAATTAGGGAAAGATAATGGGACAAGACCAAGAGGGGATAATGGAACATAAGGTGAAATAAGAGAGGGTAATGGGATGGGAATAGAAGGGATTAATGGAACATAGGATGGACTAGTATAGATTGATGGGATGGGCTAGGATGGGATAAAAAAAATATAGGGAGGACAAATTAGAGGCTAATGGGATGTGATTAGTGGGGAATAATGCAACATAGAGTGAATTATCTTCACCCTATGTGTGTAGGGTTTGACTATAGTACACGATGTGTGAACTTGACATGTGTGTAGCAATAATAGAGAAGAGTTATCTAGGATGAAACGTGGATAAATATGGTATAACATAGAATGGATAAAGGAACATACGATGGAACATAGGGGATCATGGAAAATCTAGGGTGAAATAATAATGGGTACAATAAGATGGGAGTAGAAGGGTACAATGACGCATAGCATGGACTAGAAGGTATTAGTGGGATGGGCTAGGAGGGGAACATGGAAAATAGGGTGAAATATTAAGTGTTAATGGGATGCTGTGATTATGAAGGAATAAAGGAACAAAAATTGAATTAGGAGAAGATAATGTGACATGATCAAGGAATAAAATTACAATGTTTGTGTTTCTCATCATTTTTTAAGGTTTGTATGTACAAAATTATGAAAACTAGCTAACATTGTTTTACAACACCATTAATGAATAAAGGCTACCTGAGTGAAAGTTGTTTCAGGAAATGAATTGTGATGTGTGGAGGTCAAAGGTACACCAGGATATTATTTAAAATTCAAAGCATGTTATGGACAAAGATTCAAATGTTCAAATGCAATAATAATATCTTTAATACTAGTTGCATACCTATGGAATCATCGTTGAGAATGAATAAGGGTCTATAGGAATGGAGCACATCTCATGAATAGTCTGAACCTAAAATTTTATCATATCAAAATTCTACTAATCTAGCTATTCTTCAATTTCAAAATATAATTCTATAAACAACATTCAATGAACTTGCTAAATTTTACCTGAGTGTCAATGTCAAATGTATAATTCAACAAATCATTTATGAAATCCATCACCTCTGTAGCTAATGTAGACTATGTAGTTGCATCATGAGCACTCTGATAATCGTACCTGCAAACAACACCACAAGCACCACAATGGTGGGGTGGAGCTCGGGGCCTACACGTTTCCTCCACATCTAGCTCTACTAGATGCCTTGCACACTGTAAAATGGTCTAGGTGAGTGAGTTAATCAACTCCAGTGTGTCTACCTCTACACTATCCCTAACAATGGAAGGAACAACGACATGCTCCACCATGGGTCTACCAAGGGTCTCAGTGCCAATTGTGGATTACGTCGTGCAACAGGTCTATCATGTGTGGAGCCCCCACTTCTACCCTAAAAGTCTAAGATGTCAAAATAGTTTGGCATTTTATTGAGGAAAAACTCACAATAGAGTTTCCTCAAAAAGTATTGTGGTACCTCATGGTTATTACATGGAGGTTGGTCAAATACCATCCACCACCACTCCCAAAATTTACTTTTAATTAACTCATGGTGGCACCAATGGATGGGGAACCTCCTGCATGCATGAGAAAAAGGTGCATTAGTTCTCGGGTGTGTAAATAGGGCACACAAGTTGGCTTTGCTATTTGCTTGTTTTTTTACATCTGCATATGACAAACCACTAGCATAAAATTTCCGCATCTCATGCCTCTTATTTGACCAAAAATTTATTTTTTGGCTCATTTCTCCTACATGAGTTACAATTGACTTCAATGATTCAACAATCCCTCTCCTATAAGGTTAGGTTTCAACATGCTCAGTTAATCTTCTAATTAATTGTTCAATGTCTCTTTTATTGTTTTCAATTTGATTTAGAATATATTCTTGTGTTACTTGAGGATTCCTAAGAATTGATGGAGGGGTTTCAGGTTGTTCTTGTCTAGGAGGCTATTTGTGAGGGTGTGATTGTGAATTGTCAATGTTTCAAGGTGGAGATTCATTCCCTGAGAATTAGAAATTTTTTTTGTAAAAAACCTATTTCAATCTGCATTCTAAATCAAATTTGAAATAAATAGAATAAAAATACATACCTCTTCACAATCTTCAACCTCTCTGATGTGTTGGTGGAATCTATTGGCATATGGCTCTGAGAAATAATTTTTGGCTACTTGTGTTGTCATTGATGGAAACTAGAGTCATTAGTATGATCCATAGTATTAACATTATTCATACTAGCAAAGAACTTGCATTTTTGTACTCGTTCGACAGTAAGTGTGAAGAACAAGACATTTAGTTGTACAAGTGAAACTGTGCATGATACTATTTACTATACTGGATCGTTATGTCATGGTGTGGACCTCTAGGGAATATTTCTTGGCAATTACACTATCCTCTAATAAGTTTTGTGGTATTGTATCAAATCAAAGTTGGAGTTAAGAGATTCATTAACATGATTCATGGTTTATTTTCCATTGTGGACGACATGTTTCATATGGTGTATCATGGATCTATGTGGAATAAACATATTTCGTCATCTCTTATGTTTTTAATCTTGTTTTGGTCCCTACTAAAGTCTATCCAACTTGTGTGGATTCACTTAACTTCTAAATTAAAGATGTGAGCCGACATAAAGAAAAGTATTATATTCCATTATGAGGCTGACATACTTTGAATTTTTAGTTAGTGGGTATTTAAAGGAGATCGGTAATTCATGAGATATGAAAGTATGTGTGTGAGTGTGTGAAAGAGAGTATGTAAGCATCAGGGAAGGAGTAAAAAAAGAGCAAATCAATTTTTGTATGTTGAGCAGTGCAGTGTAGAGCAGAATAAAGCAGAAGTGAGGTCTGATCAAGTGATCTGGAATCTAATATTGGGCTTCATTGGAACCAAATTCAAGCATTTTCTGATGCTATATTCTCAATTCAATTTTTTTTGTAAACTTTATTTTGTCTGTAGGTAGTGAGCCTCTTTCTTTTGAGCAGTGAGCTCTAGGAAGTGTGCCTAAATGCAAGTGCATTCCCTCTTTTATTTACTTTTAATAGAGTAAACATTGTGGATTAATCTCCACCATGGTTTTTCCCCTAATAGGGTTTCCACATAAAAATATCTGGTGTTATGGTGTTCATTAATGTGCTTGAATGCTTTAATCTATTATATGTTAAATGAAGTCATATTGTTACTGTTAATGGTTTTTAGATCTATTTTGATTATTGAAATTCTAGAACACTAATTCACCCCCCCTCTCAATGTTCCCAGTGTCCAACAATTGGTATCAAATCTCTAGTTCCTCTTTATAATTTTAACAACTTGAGGTGATTCTTGAATCTCAATGGATGCTGGTGGTATTCAAAAATAGCTTATGGTGTCACTTGATGATCTGGATCAAGCAGAAGTCATGGAACTAAAAGCAAATCTTGCAAATGCTGAAAAATTCATCTGATCTCTGAAGGACAAGATAAATGGGTCAAGGGAAAAGAGGAAAGAGTTGTGTGATCAGTTGAAGCAAAAAGAAAGCAAAGGACTAGATGATATCCATTTGAATCAAACCCTAAAATAAATAACAAAAGAATGTGAAAAGCTAGCCAAAGACAATGCAACTCTAAAAATTGAGATGGAATCGATGACAATGAAGTTTATCAAAGAAATCGAACAAAAATAGAAAAATGAGGAGAATATTTCCCATTCTTTGAAAGAAAAAATTCAAAGAATGCAGTAGAATTAATAGTAGAACCATTCAATTGGAGGTAGAACTACAACAGGCTAAAAATTGTGAACATGAGATTGAAAGACAAATAGTTACTCTTGGAAATGAGCTTGCTACTACAAATGAATTTAAGGAGAAATTTAGGATAAGTTCTGCTAAACTTGATAAGATAACCAAAAGTTAGAAGAATATGAATGACAAGCGAGGTCTTGGCTATGAGAAGGGTGAAAGCTTTGGATCTAAATAGAACAATTCTAAAAAGAAAAACAAAGGTGGAATACATCCGGTAAGGCAACCCAATGGATATTGCTTTACTTGTAATAAATTTGTCCATATAGCTTCTTAGTACAAAAGTAGGATAAATCCTAGTACTCCGTCTTTCTCTAGTCAATGCTTTAGATGCAAGAATTATCGAAATAAGGCATTAAAATGTAGAAACATTCCTATCAATACAAGTAACATTAGATGCTACACCTGTGGAAGATTTGAAAATTTTACTAATCAATGCAGGTCAGGAGGAAATCAGTGGAATGCCTAGTATAGACAAAATGGTCTAGTATGTTTCAATTGTAACAATCTTGGACACCTTGTAAAATTTTGTAGGAATAGAAATATTAATAGAAGAGGTTTGTATTATCAAGGAAGAAATTCATAGAAAGACAATAAAGGAAAAGAAAAGACTCATGTGGAAGAGATAAGAGGCTAGATGAATCAAACATGGGTGAAAAAAAGTGAATCTGATGAAGGAAATAAGGCTATATCAGAAGTTCCCTTCGATAGCTCTTCCGACAATTAATATCAGGCCAGTGACCTAGGGGGAGTTTTTCATGAAGATCTCCTGTCCCTAGGTATATAATCAGCTCTGAATTGTTGGATGCCATCAGCCATCATGTAATTCATTAATGGAAGTTTTAGCAATCACTTGTGGAGTTGAATGAAATGTTAAAGGTCCAAAGTAAAATTCTTGGCTTGCTATTTGAGTATGTAGAGTGACCGGAACTTCTAGGGCAACACATTTAATGTGGCATAAAGTAAAGTAAGTGAAGTTATAAAAGGGACATTTGGAACCCTAATTCGTCACCGTACATTGAAGGAAAGTAGTTCGAGAGCATTTTTTGCAAAATTTGGAAGGTGCAAAAGGTCATCCCTGCAGCGAATTTCTAGGCATTTTTGTTGATCATTAATTTCATATCTATTTTTGTGATTGGTAGAACTCTATTTGGGGTGAATCATGAAGAAAATCAAAGGAAACTTAACTCTAGATGATTATAGTAGTCAAAATATTAGTGATGAAAGGAATTTGTTGTCACTTGTCGATCTCAAGAGGCTTGAAGGATCTAAGCATAAAATTTTGGATATATGGAACAAATACCCTCATCTTGTCAATCCTGAAGTAACTTGGTTTGTTCTAAACAAATTGGACAGTAATATCCTCACTCTTGACAAGCCTTATCAAATTACTAAGGATGTGATTAGAAATCTAATGGGCTTATGCAATGTTGGTGATTTACCAAAAAAGAAGTTGATTCGCAATGTTGAGGTCAAAGCCCTAACCGGAATTAGGGGAGATCAGAGGGCTTTGATAATTGAATTGATTAAAGATCCTTTCACAGGGTATGTGGCACATGGAATCTCATAAAAAGTATTCTTCAGGATCAACCTCGGCAAGTGCTACATATCTCTCTCATAAAATGATAGTTGAAAATGAAGATTTCAACCTATACAGTCTGGTAAAGGATCAACTAATGGAAAATTTTCAACTAACGAAGGATATTGACTACCCTTTTAGGTTTGGCACTCTGGTAATATGCATTATGATGTATTTTCTAAACTATTTTCCTGTGAAAGGAAATGCAGTATGGAGAGAAAATGTGTCGGTTTGTAAGCAAATTTTCAATCATTATAATTTTTTTGAGAATTGTGAACAAGTGTATGAAAGATTTTTTAGAAAGGTATTAGAAAGGTTTGGGGAAGGTGTTGTCCCTATCCCATTAAAGATAACAGAAGGAGGGTCATTCTCCAGAAAGGCTAAGAAAAAGCAGAAGAGAGGAAGTGATATGGGTGATGTCACTCCACCAGTACCCGAGTCAAGAAAGATTGAAGAAAAGAGGAAAGGTCAGTTAGTTGTGGATATAGAAGATGAAGCTTCAAAAGAATATACTCAAAAAGACCAACCAAAACCAATTGAACTAGTTATGGAAATTGTAGAAGAAAGTGATGATGAAGGTGCTTTGTTTGAAGCAAAGATATTGCAAATTATTCAGGATGAGGATGGTATGCAAAAGATATCTGATATATGGTTAAATGGACCATCATATGAGTAGGATTTCATTGAAAATAATTTGGAAAGGTACTTTTTTTATAATAATACTGAATTGGAGAGTCTACATAATGAAGTTCTAGATGAGCCGATCCAATGTATCTAGGAGGATATGGTTTATGTGCCTCTGGACAGAAAAGAGGAGATAATTTCTCATTTACAAATGCAGTTTAGGCTATCTCTTTCAAAGTTGAAGAATAAAATGAATGAGCTGAGACAATGTATTGATTCAAGCAATAAGGTACTCAATTACTGTCTAAGGTGGCCTCATGTGGTAGGCAAGTACAAGGACAAGTTGCAAAAAATTGAGGATGAGCTTGTCAAAATCGTGGATATGGATGGAAATGTCAAAAACAAGGTTCGTACTCTATAGGATGAGCATACAAAGGTCCACTATGCTAGGAATAATCTTATTGACACCTTCTAGAAATTAAAAGACCTTATGGAAGGGATATTAGAGCAATTGATTGAAGTGCTCAAGTTAGGAGAAAAGCTGGAAGCTACAATCACCATTCCTGAATCGCTTATCTAGATCATCAACAAAACCTCAGAAAATAATATCCTGATCATTACCATTGGAATTGAAGTGGATTCCTAGAAGAAATTCCTTCTGGAAACTAAAGCTAGGTATAATATAATCTTTTGAACTCTTGTTGTAGTTGTCAAATTTTGTTTAATTTTTTTGGGAGAGAATGGAATAAAAGCAAGTGCAAAGTAGAGAAGATATAAATAGAGCTCTGTCATTGATATCAAAGGGGGAGAGAATGAGCGAAAAAATTTCCTGGATATCCATAGGGGGAGTAGTAATCTTTTTTTTGGTTTTGACACTTAGTCAATTTTTCACTAAGTGTTGCCATCAATGCCAAAGGGGGAGATTGTTCGCATATGGCTCTGAGAAATAATTTTGGATACTTGTGTTGTCATTGATGGCAACTAGAGTCATCAGTATGATCTGCAGTATTATCATAATTCATAATGGCAAAGAAATTGAGTATTTGTACTCTTCTGGCAGTAAGTGTGAAGAACAAGACATATGGTTGCACAAGTGAAACTGTGCATGATATTGCTCATTGTACTAGATCACTATTTCATGGTGTGGACCTCTAGGGAATATTTCTTGGAAATTACACTATACTCTGATAAGTTTTGTGGTATTGTATCAAGTCAGAGTTGGAGTTAAGTGATTCGGTAACATGATTCATGGTTTATTTTCCATTGTGGTTGACATGTTTCATATGGTGTATCATGGATCTATGTGGAATATTTATTTCATTATCTCTTATGTTTTTAATCTTTTTTTGGTCCCTACTAAAGTATAGCTGACATGTGTGGATTCACTTAACTTCTAAATAAGAGATGTGAGTTGACATAAAGAAAAGTATTATATTCCATTGTGAGGCCGACATACTTTAAATTTATGGTCCAAGCAGGTATTTAAAGGAGATCAATAATTCATGAGATATGAAGGTATGTGTATGAGTGTGTGAAAGAGAGTATGTAAGCATTAGGGAAGGAGTGAAAAAAAAGCAAATCAATTTGTGTATATTGAGCAGTGCAGTGTAGAGCAAAAAGGAGCAGAAGTGTGGTTCGGTCAAGTGATTCAGAATCTGATATTGGGCTTCATTGGAACTGAATTTAAGCATTTGTTGATGCTATATTCTTAGTTCAAGTTTTTTTATAAACTTTATTTTGTCTGTAGGAAATAAGCCTCTTTCTTTTGAGCAATGAGCTCTAGGCAGTGTGCTTGAATGCAAGTGCATTCCCTCTTTTATTTAATTTTAATAGAGTAAACATTGTGGATTAATCTCCACCATTGTTTTTCCCCTAATAGGGTTTCCACGTAAAAATATCTGGTGTTATGGTGCTCATTTATGTGCCTGAATAATTTAATTGGTTATATGCTAAATGAAGTCATATTGTTACTATTGATCATTTTTAGATCTGTTTTGATTATTGAAATTTTGGAACACTGATTCACCCCCCCTCTTAGTGTTCCTAGTGTCCAACAACATCGTCGTGAAAAATTACAAGCTAAGGATGCAAATAATGGATGATATTTCATCAACATGAGTTGTAAACCTCAAATCCTCCAAGCCAAGCAATGGGTTGAAGAGAAATGAGGGTTTGAAACACATTTTTTTGCTTTTATTTTACTTTTTAGGGCTCGCCAAACTTGGCATGCGCCAAATGGCCAATTTTGGTCCTTTCTTATGAATTTTTTGAGTTTGGCACCTAAATTGTGTCGCATATTGGTGCACTTACCCAAAAAGGAGTCATAGGCTGCCATGCAAATCTTCTTCAAAGGTAATGAAGCTCAAGACTTAAAGATGGTGAGAAGTGGTGGTTACTAGAGGAGCTCTCTTAAGGCGCTATGGGGGATGTGGCTGAGGAGCTCATGTGTTACATTACCCTTGAACCATGTTTTGTATGTGGGGCTTATCCTTTTAATCTCTAATTACGCTAAAGCCTTTGAAGTGGTCAAGCCAATATTTACCCCTAAGGGTAAGCAGAAGAAGATAGAGGAAGAATATGATATGGTCTCTAAGGAGGAGTGAGCTAGCAAGAAGGGAAAGAAGAGGAAGCTCATCTTGGATAAGGAGTCAAAATCTGAGGAGGATGTTGACTATGTCCTAGACTCTCTTGCTACCATGGAAAAGGAAACCCCTACTTCTGGGAAGCCTAGAACAGGGGAGCTAAGCCCTAACAAGGGTTATGAAACCTATAGTGAGGATTTGGGTGTTAAAATGCCAATGAGTTACATCAAGGAGTAGAATGAAGTGGTTGGTGAGGTTTCTTCACCTCCCACTATTCTAGGGTTGAAGCAAAAAAAGGAGCTAGAGATGGGTAGAAATAGGAAGCTACTTGTTAAGTCTACGAGCCAATTGCTAGAGATGAAGTCTCCTCTTAAGATTGTGAGAAGACTTGGTGTTGTGGATTCCTTGATTGAGGTTCTAGGCTTGCTAATGAAAAGGAAGGTTGTGGTTGAGGTGGGGCAAGGTGTTGAGGATTCTCCTGGTGTGGACCTGGAAAGGCAGAAGAAAAGATAGGCGGTTGATGCAGGAATTACGGAGACTATTAAAAAATTCCAAACTCTGACTGCTGTTGGGAAGGGGAAGGAAGTCTCTGCTAGTCAGGATAAGGTAAGTTCCTCTCATGAGGAGGATGCTTTGGGTAAGGGAGTCTTCAACATTGATAAGGAAAATGTTTTTGATGTTTTGGGAACTACTAGAGAGGGTTCCATTGTTTTTTATAAGTTATTTAAATGGTTGTTCCACAAACTGAATATGACCAATGTGAAAGTTCATGGTATGTTGAGTAAAGCTGAAGAGTCTCAAGGCTAAAATCAGATTGATAATCTGATGAATTCTCTAAAAATTGTGGCAGATGAAATGTTTATTATGAAGCAAAATCTTTAAGGTACGATTCTCTACCTTGAAACTCATTTGGAGAATGTTTATGCTAACATAGACAAGGGTGGGGAGGTGGTAAAATCTGGGGTATTTTTTATTTTGTTTGTATTACCTCTTTTTTTGAACCTGCCAAAAAATGCAAGGAGATTGTTTAGTCTGGTGAGATTGGTATTGTTGGCAACTTGCTAGAGGGAGAGGTGTCTAGTGAAAAGGGTGATGAAGTGAATAATTTTCTGATTATTGAGGTAAATGTGGGTGGGCCTGGGGCCAGGACCCATAAAAAGACCAAAGCTCTAGTTGGTGCGCTTGTGAAAGAAATTTTGGATTCCCTTGATCATGGTCAGAAGGGTGTAGCATGTGATGTGGAGGCTGTGGATATACTAAAAAATATGTAATGTTGATGGTTGTGTTCCTCCTTTTTGGCTAAATTTTTGTTGTGGGTACACTATGTTTGGGCTGATTTATACTTAATGTAGTTCTCTTTTGTTTTAGCTACCCTTTTTGTAAAGGGTTCCAAGCCCCTTCAAAACTCGTTATCTACCTCTAATAGAAAACATGCATTCCCTACTATAAATTAGTAACACCTTAACCTCAATTAATTCAATAGATCTAGGATATATCCCCTCATTGTGGATGTGAACTTTAATATTAGTTTTGAAATTCAAATTCACAATTTGGTTAATGTGCACCCATTTCACTAGCCCTTATGAGTTGAATTAATACACAACAACATGATTTATTGTTTAGTTTCCTTGAATTTAAAGGTGCTCAATTAAATTATTTAGACGTGCATTAGAAAATTGAATATTATTCACATGTAAGAAAGAAGCATGCTAGAAAGTCTTCAATTGGATCACCTAAGAAGAATCTATTTTGTATTACATCATTAGGTAGAGCATTTACATGCTTGAAGATTGTAGTCCTTGATGTTTAGCATGATTATAAAGCCAATTATTTGAAGGGTTCACCTATGAGAATGTATCCCTTAGTAATCTAAAATCCCTCTAAAGGTATTCTTGAATAACACTAGTTATTTTAGTGTAGTAAACATTCTAGATACTAGGCGAACAATAGAGTGAAAGCTTATAAATTGTAATATTAAATCCTCAATCATAAATGATTTAAACCAATAGACTTGACTTGGAAAAATTAATTCCATAACAATAAGATTTAGAAGCATCTCAAAATCATCTAGAGTTAAATACCCTTATGTATTACCTTTAATTTCCTAATGTAGTATAAATTATTTAATTATCGTGCTTTGACAATTATCAATTACTAATGTAAATGTGCTAGTGTGTGCAGAAAATTATAATTGTTTTCCTTCACTATCATATACATATAAAAACACATATGTGATTAATATATTATATATTAATACATAATAACCATTACGATCAAGAACAGAAAGTATCAAACATTATCTTTATAAATGTTTTCTATGATGATGGATCTAACCATTTGAAATTTCAATATAAAACAAAAATAAAATTAAGAAACATTAATACAAAATATAACATCCAAGCTTTAATAAGAGCACTTAAATACTTCTAAGTATACACATACTCATATGCATTAAATGTATCTTTTTAATTATTTAAACATTTTTATAATTAATTTTTAATATAAAATTTATTTAACACTTAATAAAATTTTAAAAATAAATAAATAATAATGAAAAAGTAACATTAAAATATTAATGTTAATATTATGGAAAGGCTTCATGGCCATGACCCCAAGGCATCAGTGGAGTTTGTTTCATGTTGGCGTAATTGTAAGCTCCAAATTAAGGGAATGGTTTTTGAGTTAAATGAGGAGTTTATAGCGGCAATTATGGTGTTGCCTATTGTTAGACATAAATTCTTTAAAGAAAAGAAGAGTAATAAGGAGGCTATGGCTCAATTCTTTAAGGATGATGAGCAGACAAAGGTTATCAGGTTTTCATCTTTGGGCTATGAGCGGACATCCCTTCAAAAGATCTAGGTGGATATTGTGGAGATTATTATGCAGTATGTGAACCTTGAAGGCAGATTTACTACAATATTAGGCCATCATTATACTCTGTTAAATCATTTTAGGAATGGGATCTTTATTTTGTTTCCTTTCTTTTTTTGTCCTCATTGGAGGTGTCTATGTATGCACATTTGAAAAATGGGAAAGTGTCGGTGCTACATGAGGGTCTCATCTTGCTTATTATGGAGCATGTGAAGGCCCACATTCTTGTTAATCTTCAAAGGGAAAGGAAAAGGCATTGAGTGATGGGTCTCATTTGTCTGGCTGGGATACTAGCGTTAGTGCAGATCAGGAGTGGGTTGAGGAAGACGAGGATAGGTCTTTTTCCCCTTTTATCACCCCTTCCAAGAAGAGGAAGAAGGAAAACCCTAAAGGAAAATGAGCTACCAAGAGGGTTATTATTCCAGAATCAGAGTTCCAAATGGATGGAAATGATACAAGGTTGGTTCTGGGGATTCTAGGTCTAAGAAAAATGCAGTCTTTAATGACCAAGATGATGTAGTACTGGTGGGAGGTAAGGAGGAGGGATTGCAGAAGAATGTTGTCGTTATGAAGGAAAAGGAGAGGCTGAGAAGAACTTCAAAGTGTATTGCAAAGCTGAAAAATTAGGTGTTGAAAAGTAGTGATAAGGTCACAATTCATAATTGCAAGGAGAAGGGCTTAGATGAGAAGATGGTTGAAATTAATGATTCCCCGGTTCGAAACTCACCTAGTGTGGAACCCTCTAGTGAGAAAACTGTGTAGGAGGAGGAGGGGGTAATCAGAAGTCTGGTAAAGCTGAACCTCTCAAAGTTAATCCACTTTCATAGGACTTCTTGTATCTTAGTCACGATTCCACATCAATGTTTGAACTCCTTAACATGATGCATACAAGGGCCACTAGGACATTTTAGTTGGAAAAGTGGTCTGGTACAAGAATTCAATAGGGTGAACATTAAGATCAGGGGATTGAAGGTAAATGTGGAGAATCTTCCAAAAGGCTCTACTTTAGATGTTTTGATTGATAAAATTGTGGATTTAGAATGTTCTTTTTTAGACTTCAAGTCTATATGTGAGTAGTGTCTTTGATTTGGAGGCCAAGGTCCTAGACATCAATGCGAACATTAAGAAACTATTGCAAGCATGCCACTTTTTTGTTAAGAATAGTGTTGACTCCTTGAAGGTCCTGTTCTGCAAGATCAGTGAACTAAAAGAAGAAACACTCTACTTTATCAGGCTAATAGAGAAGGATCGAGCTTCTAAAGGAAAAGGTAAAAAGGTCGGGAAGGAGGAAGCTAAAAGCCCCACTACTAGAGGGAAGAGAAATTTGAGGAAATCCTTCGAGGAAGAGAAAAAATAATTGTTGGACATGATTGGTCTTCATAGGAACCAAGAGCTTGAGGTAGCTAACACCTTAAGGAGCATGAAATAATGTCGAGTTTTGTGTTTTGCTATGTTTGTTTCTTGTTACTTGGTCACTTTTTGTTTACTTGTGTTTTATTGCTTGTTTGTTGTTGGTTATTGCTGTTGGTGTAATTTTTTATCTTTAAGCAACATTTTGTATGTTTTGGTTGTTGGTTGTTGTTGTTAGAATAATGTTTTATACTTGAGCAGCATTTTGTTTGTTTTGTTGTAAAGGGTTTCAAATCCCTTAAAAACCCACTTTTCCCATATAATCAAAACATTAAAATATTAATAAACTAAAATAAATATAATATTTTTATAACATGAGACTCTGCATAATATATTTTTCAAGTATCACATTACATCTCATGAAAATACTAAAAAATGTGTAAGCTAGTTGTATATATTTCATAGAAAATAATGCATGGTTCATTGAACTATGTAATAGTTAATTGACAAAAAAAAGGCATGGCTACATTATAAGAGGAATTATGTGTGGTCAAAAAGTGATTATACAAAATTATACATGAAATAATTGATGTACAGAAAAGAAAATGCATTAGAAGGGAAATGGTTCTTGTGTCCATCTTTCAATAGAGCCTCATCATATGACCTCCTAGTGCTACTAAAAAGCTTAGAACATTATTTTCTTATCTTCCCCTACTTTCCTATGACTATGTTCAAGTTGAGAAGTTTGATCATGGCAAGAAAGAAATCATAGTAGTAGAGCTCCTGATTAGAAGTGAACAATTTTCTTATGGTGTAGGTGATGGGTGCCACCATTAACGCCTGATGAACATACAAAATCCCTTTTTTGTTTTTCAAATTTTTGTAATAGGGGAATCAAATGATAATGTTTTTTATATTATCCAAGGCCACCCGATCTTTCTGCCCATTAGAAAGGGAGCTCAGATGGTTGCAAATTACTTGTCAATGGTGGGGTTGACTCTCTCAATACCATTAAAGTTTCATAATATTTATTGAAAAAAAAATTATGGGATTTTCTAGTGGTATGGGGCCCCAACAAACTCATTATTTCCTTTTCCAAAAACCCTTTCTCTTAGAATCTATGGATCATGGTGTGGATTTCATCATTCGACGAAGGTAGATTGTTGTTTTACATGTTAGCAAATGAGGAACTTGTCTTGTCCTTGCACCCTATTTTAGAGGAATGAAAATCCATTTTTTCTACAATTCAAATGAATTTTCAAAAAGTAGATTCATAGCACTATGATTCTTGTTCTTTTTGCATCTTCAAATTTTTAGCATAACTATCTTCAATTTCTCATCCAAGAGTAGTTTATATTGATTTAAAAAATGGTCACTTAAGACCTCCTTTTGGTCTCACATTTCCATGCACTTACCAAAGTTTCTTTATAAAAACATATTGGGCTCTAGGGAAGAGTGTCCACCCTAGAAATGCAAAAAACCTAGTACTACTCAGTCTAGATTCTCTCTCCAAATTTCTGGAACTGTTAGGAATAGTAGGGTCCTTCCCAAAATCATCTTGACATTTTTGCATAGAGCTAAGTTTTATGTACCCATGGCAAGGGTCTTCTGAAATATATTTTTGTGAAAATATTATCAAAATGATTAAATCCACATTATAATTTTCTTATTTTTTAAGAATAAACAAGTTGTAGAGATTACAATAAGAGGAAAAACAAATAAATTTTCTCACAAATCCACCACCAATAAGAAAAACTTAAGATATAAAAACAATGATCAAATCTTATCATTTTGAAAAAGATAAAGAAACTAAACAAACCATACTTTTTCCAATGACTTCAATAATAGAAAGCTTGTAAAGTTATCAAAAACACTTAACTCACATTAAAATTTTCAAAGGAAATAAATCTATGTATAATAGTTTTGGTAATAAGTAGGATTGAAAATTATCGTCCATCTAAGTGAAAATGAACCTTATTTATATTGTTCACAAAGAAATTTAATAAAATTATATGAGGAACTCACTTCTACATCTACCATGAATGACTTGATTTTGTGAATGTAAGCTTTGTAATGAATTCATGCTTTTTAGTATTAAAAATGTTAAGTTTAGCTTAGTAAGGATTTTTTTTATAAGCATAGCTTAGGTAACATTACTCGACCTCAATTTTCTAATTAATGGTTTAAATTTACACATGTATTATTTGGTAGACGTGCATATGTTCTACTTTAGTATTTGTGCATGTGTCATGCCCCTATTCCTTTGGCATCTCATTTATCACATTGTCCTACCTTATCTCCATCAATTTCCATATATATTAGAGCTATGGAAATTATCCTAAGTAGTGATTCTATACAACATGGGAAAGCTTGATTAGGTTCCCTTTGTTTGTTGCAACACGAGTTTCTTCTTAGGTTAGTATAATTATTGTGGATTCTTGATTTTTGTGTTAAATGTAAATTTTCAATTGTCAAAGGTAGTTAGACATAGGAATTCCTCAGTAATTGGCATAGTTAAATTAAAAATCTCAACATTGTATTCACGCCTATCCATTTTCATGCCAACGTTTTCAATTTGAATCCCCATTGTATCATTACACTATCGAATTGGAAAAATAAATTGATGAAATAATGAAAGTGTTTTCAAATTCATGTGCTTTGGGCCTTTGTGATTCACAATTGATTGTATCATTGTTCCAAGGCCTACCATGTTGTAGCATATTAAAATTGTTTCATATTCTACTTAGACATAGCAAGTAGTCCAAGGCCTAGCATGAATATGATTCTTTATAAAATGATTTCTTTCGTGGATAGGTATGTTGTCTAGTATGAATATGTCTATTATTTATGCAATGTGTAGCTTTAGAATTTTCTTTTTTGAGGAATTTCATTCTCTTACCTATTTTTCAACTCTTGCAAACAAAAGATTTCAACTAGTCAACTAATAATCAATCATATGTTATGCCCCTACCCTTATAGTATCTATAGTGTTATACGTAGTCAAGTTATGGCTACCTTAACTCTTAATTAAGTCACATTATCATTATTATAATGTTATTGAGTCATTTAGGTCATCCTAAGGCTTATATAGGGTTATCTAGGACAGCCTGGGTGATATCCTTGGTATAAATATGGTATCTATATGAGGTACAGGTAAGTTATTATCATCATGTTGAGTATTGTGTTCTTATTGAAGACTATAAGAGGTATCCTCCTTGAAGTGGATTAGGAGGTTGCACCCTCAAAGTGGCATATTATTATCAGTTATTTGTAGAATATTCTTATTATGTTCTTCTATGGTGCAAGTTATTTCATTATATCGTCTTTCCTTTCATATTAGATTCTATCATTTTTTTTTGAATAGATTATTCTTAAATATTATATATATTATTCACCATCCAAATGAGACCATAATTGGGAAAGATAAGTCAATAATAATTTTCCAACAATTTTTGTAATAAAAAACTGCTCTTAAAAATAGGCACTCCAGATTAAGAGGATCATTCCTCCAAGGTCTGATATACCATAAATAGTGTAATATCCTTACTACCTCCAAAATAAATAGATTCCAATGCACTACATTAGTTGGATGCAATTTGTAAGTTGTTGAGTGATGTAAAATGTCTTGCTCAAGACAATACCAATTGTTGGTGTAAATAGATAATTTACCTAACTAGTTAAGTCCACTTAAGTCCTAGGCACATTTATAAAATTCTTAGTTGTTTAGATAAGATCTTATCATATCTTATACTAACTTTTAGTTAATTCTAGTATTCTAGTAATTTAATAATGAAACTTGAGTCATGTAATGTTTTGCATTAGATAGATCATTGCACCTTGTCTATATAAGCAATGTTATTGTACACTTTTATAACATACCTCATCATCATATTTAACAGATCTTAAGCAGATTTGTGTGCATGATGAAAAAGAGATTATTTAGAATTATACATGAAAGAATCGATTTGCAGAAAAAAGAGTGGATCAGAATTATACATTATATATATTTTCAAAGATCGGCAAGAATCATTTCCGTTCTAATGCGTGCTTCATTGAACTTATACAGATTTGTAGAAAGGAAATGCATCAGAACGGAAATGATTCTTGTGGATCTACGAAAAGAGCCCCGTAATATGACGTCCTGCTGCTTATCCGGATCTGCCCGCACCCTCCCATTAAATTTTCAGCAGTGGGCTTTTCCGACAGTAAAGAATGGCGTTTTTTTCACGTTTGTATAATCACTTTCCTTTTACATTGTTTCAAATTTCTATGCATGTGCTCTTGACTTAACCCACTAAATATTTCAGGTGTTGAATCACGGGATACTACAGCTAATAAAGAAGGTGGCGAGGGAATTCTTCCAGACTGGTGTTTTTTCAGGTACTATGGAGAAAGAATTAAGATCGCTGTGTATTTCCCTGAGAGCGAAGATCACATGGAGAAAGAATTAAGACATTGCATTCAAAAGACAGAAAGAAGAAACTGTAATCTTGCATTTTTATATTGGATTTAGTGTGGAATATATGAATATATTTTTGTATTTCGCTGTGTATTTCGCTGTGTAGTCTTGCATGTTTATATTCGCTCAAAATTGAAATGGTAGAGCGCATGTTATTATGATTTGAAATCTGTGGAATTTGTAAATTAAATTGAAAATGAGTTGTTCAAGTTTATATTGGATTAGTGTGGAATACAATAATATGATGAATATATTTTTTTCCTCGATTGCATTTGTTCTTTATTTTTCGTAAGTTTTAAGATGTCAAGCCATAAATTGATATTGCTCCTCATTCATCACTAGATAGTACAAATCAATAAAGATTTTATCACATAGTATCAAATTTCAGTATCAAGATAAGTATACATATTGTGAAATTGCTCTTCATTGGTCAATAGATAGCACAAATCAGTAAAGAAGTGTCTTGTATAAGATGTTACTATAATCTATGAATACATAACCACTATCATTTGTGTTCATATGGCAGGCAACACTAGCCATAGCATTGGTATGTTTGTTAACTTGTTGGAGAAAGCATCAAATGGTAAATGCGTTGAAAGAATCAAGTAACCATAAGTCCAGTTCATGGAATTGTGCAAGTTGAGCATCTTTGGTCTTATAATTGTTAGTAACTTGTTTATCTACCAATTGTAAATCACTAAGTATATCAATTGATTTCTTTCAAGCAATTGATCAAATGTATTCCATAATCAATGTTTCATATTCAACTATAAGATTGACACACAAAATATCTAATAAAAAATATAAAGAGATCAAGTCACTCAATGTTGGTAATAATATCAAATTGCTCCCAAACCAATCATACATCTAAAACCATAATAAGAAATGGTCAAAGGTATATTGTGCAAATTTCTCAAAGTTAAAAAATGAACATATATCCAAACATAGTGTTGTATTTTAAGAATTTGATTTTCAAAAAGTCTAATAAAAAAGATAAAGGGATCAAGTCACCCAATGTTGATATCAATATCACATTACCCCCAAACCAATCACACATCTAAAAACATAAGAGGAATTGTTCCAAGGTATAATGTGTCAATTTCGTAAAGTTAAAAATGAACACATATCCAAATATATGTAGTATTTTAGGTATGCAATTTATTTAAAAAATAATACTTAAATAAATATATTTTTAAACATATCAATTATTAAATTCAGTGCTTAAATAGTAAAATTTTAAATTCATTATCTTCAAATCTCAAGTATTATATTTTAGATCAGATGTCTTGAAAGTAATAATTGTCCAATTTCAACCATTAGAATAACCACCATCACCCTAATAAGATCTTAGTGGTTTTGAACCTCTTAGTACATTCCTAGAAGAAATAATTCTATTCATAACACAACATATAAAACATAAGTTCAATTTAGTGATCAATCAACATAAAGCTTGACAAACACGACCTTGGGTGTACTCTATATCATGAGCTGGATACATTGTGTGCCCCTTCTCTAATTCCAATATCCCATCAAATCATCTTCTTTCTTGAGTGATCTTCATGCCCATTATTATTAGGACTCTCAATATGAGTGGTGGCCATCATAGTGTTGATGGTGACATTAAATAACATTAATCCTAATATATGATTAGTTTGATCCTTCCATATAAATTTATACCAAAAACAAGTGGGTTCAAGGACGGATCCATAAAAATATACAAGAGTTTGACCCATTTGAAGTGCTTTTAGATTCTATCTTGCTAGGAAATAGATATTTTTAACACATATTTTTAATGCCTCAAATTAGCCACACATTAGAACAAACCAACAAAAGTGAAGTTAAAAAGGAGTACACCCATCAAAATGAAAATTTATATCAATCCATGGAATACAAAATACCAACATGTATTCCCTCAAAGACATGTACATGATGTGATATTGTGTGATTGAGTAGATTTTACATGAATACTCTCCAAAATAGCTTGATTAAGAACCATTAGTAAGTTACAACGCTTGAGAATTTAAAGATTAGCATGATTATAAAATTGAAGTTAAATTTTTATAGTTTTATAATGTAAATATTTGACCAAAAATTTAAATTATGTATAATAAAATGATATAATGAGAAAAAATATCTAGCACCAATATGAAATGCTTAGAAAATCATTCACTTTACCAAAAACAAGATTCATTTATGTGAGCCCATTTATGAAAATTATGAGACCTGTCTAATTTTTTTAACAAACTATGTTTGTGTAACAAAATATATATGAAAACCAATTTTCTAAAAAGGAAGGATTCGTTAGTAGAAATTGATTATAACAATGTAAATTACATAGAAAAATGACCATTTTAAAAAAACTACACCAAAAATACCTTAGTATGGCTAAGATAAGGTTTTGTAAAGTTATCCTCCAAAATTGAGAATATAGATGGAGGGGCATCTATACCTAGGTGGCAACTTCATGGTACTTGAGCAACTATCTAGTGGCATTATCCAAAAGGGTGGTTGGGTGATGGATTTGGGTGGCACCACCAATGACTTGTTGGTGGATTGGTGGAGACTCCCAAATAGAGCAATGGTGGTGTAATGTGTAAAGGCATTGATAGAGGTGGTGCTAGAGTGATGGTACTATGGTGTTTAGAAGGCGACTAGAGATGTGAACAATGTTGTTATTATGGTATTAATACACCTACCAAAATTTAAAAGATGTAACTTTGCTAGTTATTTAGCCTAGGAGGTTGGGGACTTGCACCACTACACATGATACATGAGTAGTACCTTGCCATGTGGTAGGGTACATGCTACCCCCTTACATGAAACATTGCAAACACTTTAAAAAGTATAACATTGCATTAACTTTTCTATATATTTTTAATCTTTTAATTTTCTTTTCAAAATTACAAAGAAAATGTGTATTTTAAATTTAAAAATAGACCTATATAGTCAATTACTTCAATTTTGATAATTTGATAAAAGCATTCTAGGTTTTTAGGTCTTCTAGACATAATGGCAAGACAAAGTTTGACTCAAAATATTCTAGAATGCATGATTTGCATATGCTCCACATAAAAATCACCTAAACCCTTGTAAATATTTCCTTTGAAGTTCTATCCAACCCAAATAATGAGGAAATATAGAAAAATATAAATTCTTTAACTCAACACAAGATGAATTGATAATTATACATATGGATCAATTTACCCAAGAAATAACCCTCTCAAAATTAGATCTACTTTCCCTCATTTCCTAGAAAATGAGTAACCCTCTAACATCATGGCTTTGATTCCATGCTACAATCTATCATATACGTGCGAAAAATCTACCCATGTCATAATTCTTGTGAACTAATCACAAAACTACTGTTGATATAGGATTGATGAGGTAATGGTGGTATTTGTGTATAGTGAGAGAAGGTGACTGTGTGTCATTATTAAATGCTTGGTTGAGAATAACTAAATATTCCTAAAATTTTAAATAAACTTATTAACATCTTCACTGGTGCACCATGTTGAAAATATTTTATTTGTAGTAAAAGTTATTTATTATAATAAAATACCTTGAAATATGAAAACAAATTTAAAAAGATATATATTTTAATTTTATTTTTGAAGAATTATAAAATATATATATATATATGAGGCAACATGTTGCTCAAGCGATAAACTCCCTATTATTTATATTAAAATAAAGATGCATTCCACTATTCTTTGAGAGAGAGGATGGAAAAAATATTTTGTGTTGAGTTTGCAAATATAATAAACCTCCCCTTAATACCTCAAAATAATCCATTTGTTGGGGAGAAAGGAGACCCAAATTTTTAGCAATGAACTTCTGAAAGGTCTTAAATTGCACCTATGGGTAAGTGCATGGATCTATGACACAATTCTGGCTCTTAAGATGCTACTTTTTTCTGAAATTAGTAAAATCTGATTTGCACAAGAAAATGAAGATAGTTATGCTCAAAATTTCAAGATGCAGCAAGAACAATTTAAGTTGAAGTGCTCCAAGTCTAGTTTCTAAGCTACTATTTTATTTTGAAATTAATGAAAAATTAAGGGTCTCAAAAGGGGGGGCCCAAAACAGGTCATGTTTTTATCAAAACAAACAACATAGCGCATGAGGGCTCCCCCCTTTTTCATTAACTTTTTTTTAGAATTTCAAAAATACCAACAGTGAGAAATTAGCTAACACTATGTAGTTTATTCTTATTCTTTTAATATTTTTTTAATGAATATATAATATTTTATGAATTTTCAAAGTGGACACATCCTAAAAAGTTGAAATTTGAGTGTGCCCCCCCTAATTTTTTTGAAAACTAATCGAAAATTGATTTTTTTCATCATGTGTAGAATGGAGTCTAGTTTCAAAAGATGTAATTTGTTTCATCTTTTGATGAATGAGTAAAAATCTATCCTAAAACTAGCACATGTTGGTTTTTGACCAAAATTAGAGGCATTTACAATAGAAGCCATGGATCAAAACCTTAACTAAATCAAAATGAAAAAAGGAATTATATATTTAGATAGCTAAGAGAGAGGTTAACACTATCACAATTTTTTGAATAAACTTGCATTGAAAGATGTGCAAATGAGACAAGGAGCACAGATGAAAATATGAGGAAATTTTGCAAATCCTATCAATTAACACATCCAAAGTAGGTCATTTGGTGCTTAGCAAATGGCACATCACATTTGGCAAGCACCAAATGGCACATCACATTTGGCAAGCACCAAATGGCACATCAATTTGGTGAGTGCCAAATTTTTTGTGCGCTAAATGACCAGCTTTAAACAAAATTTGAATTTCCCCTCTCTTTGGTCGACAACTTTGATAATGCTTAGAGTGCATAGTTTATGATTGTAGATGGATAGTTGAGTTTTTAGCTTTTATACGCTATATGTCTCGTTACCCTAACTAGATAACTCTTTATCCCTTTGAAGTCTCTCTCTCTCTCAGGTCTCACTCCCTCCCACATGACCTAGACTACTCTCTCTTAGTCCAATCCCCTCTCTCAGGTCTCTTTCCCTCCCACCTAGGTACCTAAATAAATCTATCTCACTCCAACACCCTTTCTCACTCTCCCTCTCTCTCCCCATTTGGTCTTTTTTTCTCTCTCACTTCATCTCCCTCTCTTAGGTCATTATCTTTCTCTCTATGTCTCTCTCTCTCAATTCTCTTCCTCCTACCCCCTCTCCCTCTCTTAGGTCTCTCACTCCCTATATATCTCTCATATTCCCTCTCTCTCACTCACTCTATCTCTCTCCCTCTCTCTCTCTCTTACTCTCTCTTAGGTATCTCCATTCCCCCTCTATCTCTCTCTCACACTCCATCTCTCTCTCCCACTCCATAACTCAACATGAGATGAATTGATAATTATGCAAATGGATTAATTTACCCAAGAAATAACCCTCTCAAAATTAGATCTACTTTCCCTCATTGCCTAGAAAATGAGTAACCCTCTAACATCATGGCTTTGATTCCATGTTATCATCTATCATATACGTGGGAAAAATCTACTCGTCATAATTCTTATGAACTAATCACAAAACTATTGTCGATATAGGATTAATGAGGCAATGGTGGTATTTGTGTACATTTAGAGAAGGTGAGAGATGGTGACTATGTGTTATTATTAAATGCTTGGGTGAGAATAACTAAATATTCCTAAAATTTTAAATAAACTTATTAACATGTGCACTAGTGCACCATCTTGAAAGTATTTTATTTGCAGTAAAAGTTATTTATTATAATAAAATACCAAAATATGAAAACCAATAAAATATATATATATATATTTTTAATTTTCTTTTTGAAGAATTATATATATATATATATATATGAGGCAACATGTTGCTCAAGGGAACAACTCTCTATTATTTATATTAAAATAAAGATGCATTCCACTATCCTTTGAGAGAGGATAGAAAATATATTTTGTGTTGAGTTTGTGAATATAATAAACCTCCCCTTAATTCCTCTAAAAAATCCATTTGTTGGAGAGAAAGGAGACCCAAATTTTTAGCAATGAACTTCCTAAAGGTATCAAATTGCACCTATGGTTAAGTGCATGGATCTATGACACAATTTTGGCTCTTAAGATGCCACCTTTTTTCTAAAATCAGAAAAATCTGATTTGCACAATAAAATGAATATAGTTACGCTCAAAATTTCAAGATGCAGCAAGAACAAAAGTTGAAGTGCTCTGAGTCTAGTTTCTAATCTACTATTTTTTAAAAAAATTAATAAATATTAAGGGTCTCAAAAAGGGGGTTCCCAAAACAAGTAAAATTTTTATCAAAAAAAACAACATAGCGCCTAAGGACTCCCCCCTTTTTGATTAACTTTTTTTTAGAATTTCAAAAATCCCAACAGTGAAAAATTAGCTAACACCATGTAGTTTATCCTCATTCTTTTGGTTAATTTTTTTAATGAATATATATTTTATAAATTTTCAAAGTGGACACATCTTGAAAAGCTTAAAGTTGAGCGAGCTCCCCCCTAAATTTTTTAAAAACTAATTGAAAATTGATTATTTTTTCATCATGTGTAGAATGGAGTCTAGTTTCAAAAAATGTAATTTTTTTCACGTTTTGATGAAAGAGTAAATATCTATCCTAAAACTAGCACATGTTGGTTTTTGACCAAAAATAGAGGCGTTTACAATTGAAGCCATGGATCAAAACCTTAACTAAATAAAAATGAAAAAAGAATTATATATTTAGATAGCTAAGAGATAGGTTAACGCTATCACAATTATTTTTATAAACTTGTATTGAAAGATGTGTAAATGAGACATGGAGCACAGATGAAAGTATGAGGAAATTTGGAAAACCTTGTTAATTAACACATCCAAAGTAGGTCATTTGGTGAGTGCAAAATTTGGCACTTGCCAAAAGACCTGCTTTGAACAAAACCTAAATTTCCCCTCTCTTTGGTTGACAACTTTGTTAATGCATAGAGTGCATAGTTTATGATTGTAGATGGATAATTGAGATTTAACCTTTCATATGCTCTCTGACAAGTTACCCTAATTGGATAACTCTTTATCCCTCTAAAGTCCCTCTCTCTCAGGTCTCACTCCCTCCCACATGACCTAGACTACTCTCTCTTAGTCCAATCCCCTCTCTCAGGTCTCTTTCCCTCCCACCTAGGTACCTAAATAAATCTCTCACTCCAACCCCCTTTCTCACTCTCCCTCTCTCTCTCCCCCTTTGGTCTTTTTTTCTCTCACTCCATCTCCCTCTCTTAGGTCATTGTCTTTCTCTCTCTGTCTTGGTCCTCCCTCTGCCTCTCTCCCTCTCTTGGGTTCCTGCTTCCTCCATCTCTCTCCCCGTTCCCTCTCTCTCAGCTCCACTCTGTATCTCTCTCCTCTCTACTCTCTCCTCTGGGTGTCTCATCCTCTCTCTCTCTCTCTCTCACACACACACACACTCTCTCTCTCTCCCTCCCTATCTCTCCTTCCTTCTATCTCTCTCCCTCTCTCCCACTCTCAGTGCTCTCTCCCCACCCTTCCCCATCTCTCTCTCTCTCATATCTCTCCTCTCTCTCGGTCCTCTCCCTCAGCCCCCTCTCCCTCTCTCTCTCTCTCAGGTATTTTCATCCTACCCCCTCTCCCTCTATCTCCTTTGTCAAGTCTCCTACTCCTACCCCATCTCCACTCTCCGGGATTCTTTCCCTCTGTATCTATCTTCCATCCCTCCCACTCTCACTCCCTCTGTATCTCTCCCTCTCCCTCTCCTCTCCTCTCTCCAAGTGGCTCCTCCCACCACCTCTACTCTCCTCTCAGTTCTCTCCTCCCTCCTCTCTCAGGTCTCTCCTCCTACCCCCTCTCCCCTTTGTTGGGTCCTCCTCTTTTGTCTCTCTCACCATCCTCTGTCTCTCTCCCACCCTCTCTCTCTCCTCTCTCTCCCTCTCTCTCCTCTCTCTCAGGTATCTCCCTCCACCCCCTCCACTCCTCTCTCTCTCTCTCAAAGGTTATCTCCCCACCCCACTCTCTCTCTGTCTCCTCACTCTGTCCTCTCCCATCCCTCTATCGATTGCTCCCCTCTCCCACAGTCGTCCTCTCACCCCCCTCTCCAGTTCTCCGGTCTCTCTTCCTTTGTATCTCTCCGCTCTCTTAGGATTCTTTTCCCTCCCATCTCTCCCAATTTTGTCTCCTCCTCTTCCTCTTGGGTGTCTCCCCTCCCATGCCCTCTCTCCCTCTCCCTCTTTCCTTGGGCTTCTCCTCCTTCCCTCCTCCCCCTCTCTCTCTCTCAAGTCTCTCCCTCTCCCTCTCTCTTAGGTTTCTCCCTCTCTCTTAGGTTTCTCCCTCCTATCCCTCTCTCTCCCTCTCTCTCTCTCCCACTCACTCTCTCTCCCTCTCTCTCCCTCTCTCTCCCACTCCCTCTCTCTCTCTCACTCCCTCTATCTCTCTCCCACTCTGCCTCTCTCCCTCTCTCTCAGGTCTCTCCCTCCCACCCTCTCTCCCTCTCTCTCTCTCTCAAGTATCTTCATCCTAACCCATCTCCCTCTCTCTCTTTGTCACATCTCCCACTCCTACCCCCTCTCCCTCTCACAATCACTCCCTCTATCTCTCTTCCACTCCCTCTGTCTCTCTTCCACTCCCTCTGTCTCTCACTCCCTCTATCTCTCTCCCTCTCCCTCTCTCTCTCTCAAGTATCTCCCTCCCACTCCCTCTCCCTCCTACCCCCTCTCCCTCTCACAATCACTCCCTCTATCTCTCTTCCACTCCCTCTATCTCTCATTCCCTCTATCTCTCTCCCTCTCCCTCTCTCTCTCTCAAGTATCTCTCTCCCACTCCCTCTCCCTCCTACCCCCTCTCCTCTATCAGGTCTCTCTTTGTCTCTCACTCACTTCGTCTATCTCTCTCCCACACCCTCTCTCACTCTCTCTTTCACTACCTCTATCTCTCTCCCCCCTCTCTCTCCATCTCTCTTAGGTATCTCCCTCCCACCCCCTCCCTCTCTCTCTTAGGTATCTCCCCCCACCCCTCTCTCTACCTCTCTCTCACTCCCTCCATCTCTCTCTCATCTCTCTATCTCTCATTCCCTCTCTCTCCTACTCTCTTAGGTATCTCCCTCCCACTTTGTCTCCATCTCCTTATCTCTTAGGTGTCTCCCTCCCATCCTCTCTCCCTCTCCCTCTCTCTTAGGTTTCTCCCTCCCACCCCCTCTCCCTCTCTCTCTCTCTTAGGTTTCTCCCTCCCACCCCCTCTCCCTCTCTCTCTCTCAAGTCTCTCCCTCTCCCTCTCTTATTTTTCTCTCTCCCACCCCCTCTCTCTCCCTCTCTCTCTCCAACTCCTTCTCTCTCTCTCACTCCATCTATCTCTTTCCCACTATATCTCTCTCCCTCTCTCTCTCTCAAGTATCTTCATCCTACCCCCTCCTACCCCCTCTCCCTCTCACAATCACTCTCTCTATCTCTCTTCCACTCCCTCCCTCTCTCTCTCAAGTATCTCCCTCCCCCCACCTCTCCCTCTCTCTCATTCCCTCTATCTCTCCCCCTCTCCCTCTCTCTAAAGTCTCTCCCTTCCACCCCCTCTTCCTACCTCTCTCTCTCTCTCAAGTCTCTCCCTCCTACCCCCTGTCCCTCTATTAGGTCTCTTTGTCTCTTTCAGTCACTCCATCTATCTCTCTCCCTCTCTCTGAGGTATCTCCCTCCCACCCCCTCCCACTCTCTCTCTCCCCCTCTCTCTTAGGAATCTCCCCCCATCCCCCCTCTCTCTCTATCTCTCTCTCACTCCCTCCATCTCTCCCCCATCCCTCTATCCCTCCTACCCCTTATCCCTCAAGTACTCCCTCTCCCTCCCACCCCCTCTCCCTCTCTCTCTCTCTCACTTTCCTTGTATCTCTCCCATCCTCTATCTCCCACTCCACTCCTCTACTTCACCTTACTCTCTTGGGTCTCCCTCACCTCCCTCTCCTTCTCTCTCCCAGTTCCTCCCACCCTCTCCTCTCCCCTCTCTCTTGGGTTTCCTCCCACCCCCTCCTCCTCCCCCTCTCTCTCTCAAGTCTCTCCCTCCCCTTCTCTTTCCTCTCAAAGCCCTCTCTCTCACTTCCTATCCTTCTCCCTCTGTCTCTCTCCCCTCTCTCTCAGTCTCTCCCTCCACCCCTCTCCTCTCTCTCTCTCTCAAGTATCCTTCATCCTACCCCCTCACCCTCTCTCTTGTTTTCAAGTGCCCCCTCCTACCCCCTCCTTCACTCTCCCTGTCCACTCCCTCATCTGTCCCTCCCTCCTCTCTCCTCCCTCTATCTCTCTTCCTCTCTTGGGGTTGGGGGTAGAGGGTTCTGATTCGGGGGTTGAGGGGATTAGGGTGAATAGTTTAGTTGGGTTTTAAAATGGTTTTGGGGTTGAGGGTGGAGGGGTGATAGGTTTAAGGGTGAGGGTAGATAGTTAAGGTTCAAGTTTTATTCTATTTAAAGTTCGGGGTTGAGGGGAGAGGATTGAGGGGAGAAGAATGAAGGTTTATGGTTTATGGTTTAGGGTTTATAGTTTGTGGATAGAGGGTAGAGGGTTAAGGGTAGAGGGTAGAGGGTTTAGGGGATTAGGGTTTAAGGGTTTAAGGGTTTAGTGTTAAGGGTTTATGGTTTAAAGGTAGAGTGTTATGGGTTAAGGGTAGAGGGTAGAGGGTTTAGGGGTTTAGGGTTTAGGGTTTAGGGTTTAAGGATTTTAGGGTTTAGGACAGAGTGAGAGATTAAAGGTTAGGGTTAGGATTAAGGGTTAGGGACTTAGGGATTAGATTTCTTTAAGGGTGGAGGGTGTAGAGATTAGAGAAGGGACACAGAAGGTAGATGAGTAGAGGGGTTAGGGTAGAAAGGAGTAGAAGGACTAGGGGTTTAGGAGTTTAGGGTTTAAGGGTTTAGGGTTAAGGGTTTTACAATTTAAGGAGTAGGGGATGAGCCAGTTCAGAATTAGAGAGGAGTAGAGGGTTAAAGAGTTTAGGGTTTAGGGTTTAAGGAGTTTAAGGATTTTAGAGGTTTAAGGTTGAGGGATTAAGAGTTGAGGATTGAGGATACCGTAGAGTTTATTTAGGACAAATAGTTTAAGGAGTTGGGTAGAGGGTTGAGGATGGGGTGAGAGTTTGAATTAATCAGTTTTAAAGGGTTTTGAGACTGAGAGTAGAGGGTATTGGGTTTAAAGGTAGAGGGTAGAGGGTTTAAGGGTTTAGTTTTAAGGGTTTAGGGTTAACAGTTCAAGTCTCTCATCCATCTATCTCCCACTCCCTCTCTCAGGTCTTACCCCCCAACAATGTAACTTAATAAATCTCTCCCTTTCAAGTCTCTCTCTCTTGGGTCTCACTCCCTCCCATGCTACCTAGACTAATCTATATGACTCCAATGCCCTCTCTCGCACTCCCTCTCTATCAGGTCTCACTTACCTCCCACCCTACCTAGACAAATATATTTCACTCTAACCCCCTCTCCCACACTCCCTGTCTCTCTCTCCCCCTTTGGTCTTTTTGTATCTCTCAATTCTCATCCTTACTTACCCCTCTCTTGTTGTTAAGTATTTCCCCCCATTGTAACTGGATAACTCTCTATCCCTCTCAAGCCTCTATCACTATTAGGTCTCAGTCACTACCACACTACCTAGACTAATCTCTCTCTCCTATCACCTCTCTCTCTATCTCAAGTCTCACTCCCTTTGTCTCTATGGAAGGTGAAAATTTCAAAACAACACATTTGGCTCTCACCAAATTTGGCAAGCACCAAATGTATTTTACCTTGAAATGGTAAAATAAGGGTTGACCCCATGATTCAAGCCCACATGCTTATGTATTTGTCTGGTTCAACGCTTTATCGGATTCAAAAACGTCTTTTTTTATGCATTTGACTCCATGTTGTAGCAATCTATGATTGATCCATCATCTTTTTACCACCAATCGGCATGCTAGACAACATAGAAGAAGACGTTTTTAAGTTTGTACACCATTTTACATTATCTCAGGTAATATATTGAGTTTGGTAATATTGAAATGTTTATATTTATTATATTTGTTTGTTTTTGACAATATAAACTAAATTCCTTTAATGATTTTATTAATCATAACAATTGCACTTAGAATTCAACATTGAATTAGATGGGAGTTACATAAAAAAGTTTAATTTTTATGAGTTTGAAGAATAAACAAATGAAAAACATGAAATTTAATTAACACAAATTTACTTAACAAAAATTTACTTATGAATTCTATTTGTATGCCTTATAGCAGTCCACTTCCAGCATGGCTAGTGGAATTCACTCTATTTCAATTTAGGTAGATGTTTATATTGAGTTTTTTTGTTTTGTTTTCACAATTTTTAGACCATTCATTTGATGATTTTATTAATCTAAGTTATTACACATATAATTGAATATTAAATTCATTATTGCTGATGGTTGTGGGAAAAAAATTATTTTCAACCAATTTGGGAAACCTAAGAGCTTTCATCAATGTTAATGTGCAAGTTTCCATTATTTTTTTTGTGCCATAAAAAAATTCACCTTCATGATGTGCTTAGATAATTTCAAGTGACTCAAGACATAATTAGTTTAATGCAAGTTTCCATTCATTCATACCATTTACCGTTCTAAGAAATAAAAGGGAAAATAAGCACAAGATTCTCTAGTTTCCAAAGGTGGAAGCAACTTATACCTTGGGTTTGACACAAGTCTTTAATCCTAAGAACTTTTCCACACACCAAATACTCCCCTCAAACCCTTCTTAACATTGATCAATGCTTACATGAAGCAATTTTGTACAAATCTGATGTCAAACATGGAAGTAACTTGTCTCCAACCCCAAATTAAACCAATTCAAACCCTCTTTCAGATTTTACAACATTTCATTTCCTATCTTCCACAAACTCACCTATTCTTCCTTGTAGGTTTTCAACAAAGTTTTCTTGACCTCAAAACACCATTAGGTTTTCAACAGATGTTTCTTGACCAATCCTTTGTAATTTGTCTCTAAAATGCACAAAAACCATTGAATTCAATCCAAACCAAGTCTAAAATGGTGTTAGACCTACTTCCCACAAGATTCACTCCATGAAAGATGCAAAATTTCATATATGTAACCATACATATAGGGGTGTTTCAATTACTTATCTTCTCCAAATTACTTTTTCCTAAATTGACAACTTTTTGAAATGATTTGTAACTTTTACATTTTTTGCCCAAAATATCTCAAATAACCACAAAATGCAATGTAATCAGCGGTATGGATATGTTTTAAAACATGCATTACAAGTACTTTTCTTGTGGTATGGAGGTAGATGTATGTATGAAAAATGTTGTAGCATATCGACATGTTTGATAATTCCAAACAACTTGCTACCTTCTTTCATAAATTGCTTTGGTGTGTTCAATAAAATGCAATGTAATCAGCATTATCAATATGTTTCATAAAATGCATTACTTTTGTTCTATGTGTGATTGTGAACATGCAACATTCAACATCATGCCAAGGAAATGACCAAAGCCTCTAACACCGGAAGAATGTGCATTAAAAAATGTAGAAAGAAGAGAATCATAATTTGCAACTCGTGAACATTGATCGATGGTTGTTACTGGAACATGGCTTAGAAGTACCTACCCACTTAAGAATGTTGCAGTTTGGTTGTTTGAGGACCGTGACACACATCAAAAGATTCTACACAATAAAGAATAGAGCAGACTCAGATGGTTACCTAGATTGATTGGTAAGTATGCACATTGAATTTGTGAATCCATGTTATTGATCATTTCTTTATTTCAAGCATTTAAATTTGATTGTGTAAGGATTTCCAAAATTGCATTAATGTAGATATGCAAAATGATGGTTATATGTTGCTTTCTATTTGGTGCAAGGGCACCAAGCTTCGATGGTTGTCATTAGGGTTCGATGAAGTCTTTTTTGGCTTGGATAAGGTCATATAGACCATTTATTGATGTAATAAGTCTATTTTAGTGGTTATTTGTGATTTAGAATGTTTTAGTTGCAAATTTTCTAAATTAACTTGCAAAGTGTCCTTTTTCAAAATTTGAAGTGCAAGAAATGCATAATGGGGAAGCTAAAGGACCAGGGAAGGAAAAAGGTCACTTGTGGCATAGGTTTTCAATCAATTCTTGATTAAGGGAGTTGATTATATTTCATGAATCTTGAATGAAGGAGTGTGTGGAGAAGAGTGGAAGATTGTGTACAAGCATTGATCAATAAAGCTCTATTTTCTTTGTAAATTTGAGTTTTTTTTTCTCTTTTCCAATGTTGTAGCAGTCAATTGCATGAGCCCGTACTGGATGGAATTGAATAAAAGTGTTTAGAGGGATATGTTGGACATTTTTTAGTTTTCTAGCATTGAAATCCATCTTTTTTGAGCTCTTAGGGTGGATTTTACTGTATGCAGGTTTAGAAGTCTAAATTTCAAGTTTTGAGGTCATCAAGTGATTTAATGGTTCATTCCACCTAATCTATATACTATAGCTTGGTGGAATGAGTCCATTAGGCTGGGAAAAGGTTAGAATATGATTCTTGGAGCAGGGTTGGCTGTTTTGGAGTCATGGCATGTAGCCTCAGGTGTGAAAATGTGTGATTTTGAGTGAATTTGAGTGGTTTTCAAGTGTGAATGGATGAAATATTTTGGAGTAGTTATTTGTGAGAGTCTTTTGAGCATGTACAAACATCATATGGTATGTTTGGGGTGTTTTATGTGAGATTTAATTGTGTGAAGAGTGATTTTCAATAAGCCTCCTTGGAAAACCTAGGTTTGGAGGCTTGAGAGTGAGGGTTTAGTGGATTAGTATCTTGGTGAGCACTTGGAGCTTTAAAAATTGTGAAATATTAAGGTTAGTAACCTATTTAATGACTTTAAATGGTGTTTTACTTGATTGCAGGTGTTTGGGAAGGTGTATCTTTCGAAAAGAGGCCTAATTAGCCTAGTTGCCCCTACGGTATAGTGTGATTTTGGAGAATACATTGAAAAACCCATCTCCAGGCCTCCTGTGACCTTATCACCACTTCAAACACCCTTTTTTAAGCCTACAAATTCTTAATAATCCTTAATAAATTATGCTTCCCCAAAACTTCACCCACTTTTAGTCTCTAAAACCTCAAATTTCCATTAAAAAATGGACTTCTTTCAACTAGGGCTTCATGCCCAAACATACACATAACCTCCCCAATCCTTGTAAACCTTCAAACACATCAAACCCCACTAGATCTCACTAAAACCAACTATTTATAGCCTTCTTCAAAAAAAATTCTTCAATCTACTACTTCAACCCATGTCTTTTACGCCTAAATTCATGCATTATATACTTGCTTGTCATTAATGAAATTATATATTAACTTATATAGGCTGTTTTCTCATGGAGTGGGTGGTAGAAACACCTTAGGAATTGTCAAAACACCTAAGGGGAGTCAAGAAAATTTTCAAGGGTATCATGTTGCATTTTCATTTTTGTTTATGGTAGAATATGTTATTATACACAATTAGCAAATACTAACTTGTCATTTGATGTTTCTTTATACTCGATTAGTGCAAGTTGGGTATTAGTGGTTCTTCACAGAGAGGGGCATATTCTGGGACTCATGATAGGTTTTAGAGATGTATAGTGCATCCAGAATTTCAATTTTGAACAATTATTCAATGTATATTGATTTTTGGGTATTATTACGTTTTGAGACTGCCATGCTGAACTTCAATGTTGGACGTTTTTGGTACAGCTGGAAGCCAAGAGCCTTCAAAGAGGCTCCATTTGATGATCCATGATGCAGTTTTATGATGAGATGAGAATTTTTTTACGGCGTATATATTATGAATAGATATCGAGATGGAATATGCCACATTTTGTAAAACTTTGTTTGATTTGGCGTTGATACTACTTTTGTATATGGACATACACTTGATTATTGGATAATTTGATATATAGAAGTTGAGAATTGAAATAATATGTTCATCATGTGCATGTTTAAACTATTCAAAAATTTAATCTTGAGCAATGGTTAAATATCAGTGTACAATAGCATAAAAAATAATGGTTATATTAAATAGTTGACAATCAAAAATAATGAATAATGGTTAAATTATATCATATATTATTTAGTTATAGTATGGTTAAATTATATAGTTTAAACAACTTTGAAGACAGGAACAATGGTAAAGTTTAACATTTAACTTTCAAGTTTAAATACACAAATTTCATTGTATCACACTACATATTTCATATTGCATTATCATTACATATTGAAATTAAAACAATATCATAGTTTTATGTTGATAAACATGCTAAAGTGATGTAGAGCAGGGTGGAAAACTCTCAACAAACTAACTACATTATAAACTTTGTTCCAGACACAAAACACCATTAGACAATCATTACCAGGGTACATAAGCACTAAATCAACAATCATCTTCAAATAAAACACTCACCAACACTCCAAAACTCAAAACCCTCACTTTTGATAGGTTTTGAGGGGGTTTATTAAAAACCTCACCTTTAGACCTTTCTTCACTATTTCAATGCCTGCAACACCTTCAAATATTTCTTACCTTGCTTAATAAACTTTTAAAAAGTGCTGCCCCAAGTGTTTTCCATCACTAGTACCTTCTCTTAACCTCCAAATTTCACTCAAAACACACATTATTGACAACTAGGCATCATGCCCAAACCCCCAAATGGGCACTCCTGCTCCTAAAATCATG
>VDFB02208180.1:265970-371271 GCA_007258455.2 Sequoia sempervirens
TTATCATCATGTTGAGTATTGTGTTCTTATTGAAGACTATAAGAGGTATCCTCCTTGAAGTGGATTAGGAGGTTGCACCCTCAAAGTGGCATATTATTATCAGTTATTTGTAGAATATTCTTATTATGTTCTTCTATGGTGCAAGTTATTTCATTATATCGTCTTTCCTTTCATATTAGATTCTATCATTTTTTTTTGAATAGATTATTCTTAAATATTATATATATTATTCACCATCCAAATGAGACCATAATTGGGAAAGATAAGTCAATAATAATTTTCCAACAATTTTTGTAATAAAAAACTGCTCTTAAAAATAGGCACTCCAGATTAAGAGGATCATTCCTCCAAGGTCTGATATACCATAAATAGTGTAATATCCTTACTACCTCCAAAATAAATAGATTCCAATGCACTACATTAGTTGGATGCAATTTGTAAGTTGTTGAGTGATGTAAAATGTCTTGCTCAAGACAATACCAATTGTTGGTGTAAATAGATAATTTACCTAACTAGTTAAGTCCACTTAAGTCCTAGGCACATTTATAAAATTCTTAGTTGTTTAGATAAGATCTTATCATATCTTATACTAACTTTTAGTTAATTCTAGTATTCTAGGTAATTTAATAATGAAACTTGAGTCATGTAATGTTTTGCATTAGATAGATCATTGCACCTTGTCTATATAAGCAATGTTATTGTACACTTTTATAACATACCTCATCATCATATTTAACAGATCTTAAGCAGATTTGTGTGCATGATGAAAAAGAGATTATTTAGAATTATACATGAAAGAATCGATTTGCAGAAAAAAGAGTGGATCAGAATTATACATTATATATATTTTCAAAGATCGGCAAGAATCATTTCCGTTCTAATGCGTGCTTCATTGAACTTATACAGATTTGTAGAAAGGAAATGCATCAGAACGGAAATGATTCTTGTGGATCTACGAAAAGAGCCCCGTAATATGACGTCCTGCTGCTTATCCGGATCTGCCCGCACCCTCCCATTAAATTTTCAGCAGTGGGCTTTTCCGACAGTAAAGAATGGTGTTTTTTTCAGGTTTGTATAATCACTTTCCTTTTACATTGTTTCAAATTTCTATGCATGTGCTCTTGACTTAACCCACTAAATATTTCAGGTGTTGAATCATGGGATACTACAGCTAATAAAGAAGGTAGCGAGGGAATTCTTCCAGACTGGTGTTGAATCATGGGATACTAATGTTCAGGTAATCTATGCAGGTTCCATTTCCTTTTCATCAACCAGAGTTTTAGTTTTCTTGAATCTGAATCTAAATTATCCTTGTTCGCTGTTTTTTCAGGTACTATGGAGAAAGAATTAAGATCGCTGTGTATTTCCCTGAGAGCGAAGATCACATGGAGAAAGAATTAAGATATTGCATTCAAAAGACAGAAAGAAGAAACTGTAATCTCGCATTTCTATTTTAGTAGTTAGAGGAAAATTTGTGAAAGAAGAAGATTGAAATCTTGCTGTACTTACAAAAGATCATTCTTCTTCTTTCTTTCTGGAATGGTAGAGAGCGTGTTATTATGCTTTGAAATCCGTGGAATTTGTAAATTAAATTGAAAATCTGTTATTGAGTTGTTGAAGTTTATATTGGATTTAGTGTGGAATATATGAATATATTTTTGTTCCTCGATTGCATTTGTTCTTTATTTAGGTTGAATGACTGTTGATCATAATACTGTGAGTTAAATTTTTTTTTCGTAAGTTTTTATGCTGGAGTATTAAGATGTCCAGGCATAAATTGATTTTGCTCCTCATTCATCACTAGATAGCACAAACCAATAAAGATTTTATCACATAGTATCAAATTTCAGTATCAAGATAAGTACACATATTGTGAAAAAATTGCTCTTCATTGGTCAATAGCTAACACAAGTCAATAAAGAAGTGTTTTGTATAACTAGTTACTATAATTTACGAATAAGCAATGTAAATGGTGACCACTATCATTTGTGTTCATATGTGAGGTAACACTAGCCATAGTTAATTCTTCTAGACTAGGTTCCATTTCCTTTTCATCAACTAGAGTTTTTGTTTTCTTGAATCTGAATCTAAATTATCAATGTTCGCTGTTTTTTCAGGTACTATGGAGAAAGAATTAAGATCGCTGTGTATTTCCCTGAGAGCGAAGATCACATGGAGAAAGAATTAAGACATTGCATTCAAAAGACAGAAAGAAGAAACTGTGGAATATATGAATATATTTTTGTATTTCGCTGTGTATTTCGCTGTGTAGTCTTGCATGTTTATATTCGCTCAAAATTGAAATGGTAGAGCGCATGTTATTATGATTTGAAATCTGTGGAATTTGTAAATTAAATTGAAAATGAGTTGTTCAAGTTTATATTGGATTAGTGTGGAATACAATAATATGATGAATATATTTTTTTCCTCGATTGCATTTGTTCTTTATTTTTCGTAAGTTTTAAGATGTCAAGACATAAATTGATATTGCTCCTCATTCATCACTAGATAGTACAAATCAATAAAGATTTTATCACATAGTATCAAATTTCAGTATCAAGATAAGTATACATATTGTGAAATTGCTCTTCATTGGTCAATAGATAGCACAAATCAGTAAAGAAGTGTCTTGTATAAGATGTTACTATAATCTATGAATACATAACCACTATCATTTGTGTTCATATGGCAGGCAACACTAGCCATAGCATTGGTATGTTTGTTAACTTGTTGGAGAAAGCATCAAATGGTAAATGCGTTGAAAGAATCAAGTAACCATAAGTCCAGTTCATGGAATTGTGCAAGTTGAGCATCTTTGGTCTTATAATTGTTAGTAACTTGTTTATCTACCAATTGTAAATCACTAAGTATATCAATTGATTTCTTTCAAGCAATTGATCAAATGTATTCCATAATCAATGTTTCATATTCAACTATAAGATTGACACACAAAATATCTAATAAAAAATATAAAGAGATCAAGTCACTCAATGTTGGTAATAATATCAAATTGCTCCCAAACCAATCATACATCTAAAACCATAATAAGAAATGGTCAAAGGTATATTGTGCAAATTTCTCAAAGTTAAAAAATGAACATATATCCAAACATAGTGTTGTATTTTAAGAATTTGATTTTCAAAAAGTCTAATAAAAAAGATAAAGGGATCAAGTCACCCAATGTTGATATCAATATCACATTACCCCCAAACCAATCACACATCTAAAAACATAAGAGGAATTGTTCCAAGGTATAATGTGTCAATTTCGTAAAGTTAAAAATGAACACATATCCAAATATATGTAGTATTTTAGGTATGCAATTTATTTAAAAAATAATACTTAAATAAATATATTTTTAAACATATCAATTATTAAATTCAGTGCTTAAATAGTAAAATTTTAAATTCATTATCTTCAAATCTCAAGTATTATATTTTAGATCAGATGTCTTGAAAGTAATAATTGTCCAATTTCAACCATTAGAATAACCACCATCACCCTAATAAGATCTTAGTGGTTTTGAACCTCTTAGTACATTCCTAGAAGAAATAATTCTATTCATAACACAACATATAAAACATAAGTTCAATTTAGTGATCAATCAACATAAAGCTTGACAAACACGACCTTGGGTGTACTCTATATCATGAGCTGGATACATTGTGTGCCCCTTCTCTAATTCCAATATCCCATCAAATCATCTTCTTTCTTGAGTGATCTTCATGCCCATTATTATTAGGACTCTCAATATGAGTGGTGGCCATCATAGTGTTGATGGTGACATTAAATAACATTAATCCTAATATATGATTAGTTTGATCCTTCCATATAAATTTATACCAAAAACAAGTGGGTTCAAGGACGGATCCATAAAAATATACAAGAGTTTGACCCATTTGAAGTGCTTTTAGATTCTATCTTGCTAGGAAATAGATATTTTTAACACATATTTTTAATGCCTCAAATTAGCCACACATTAGAACAAACCAACAAAAGTGAAGTTAAAAAGGAGTACACCCATCAAAATGAAAATTTATATCAATCCATGGAATACAAAATACCAACATGTATTCCCTCAAAGACATGTACATGATGTGATATTGTGTGATTGAGTAGATTTTACATGAATACTCTCCAAAATAGCTTGATTAAGAACCATTAGTAAGTTACAACGCTTGAGAATTTAAAGATTAGCATGATTATAAAATTGAAGTTAAATTTTTATAGTTTTATAATGTAAATATTTGACCAAAAATTTAAATTATGTATAATAAAATGATATAATGAGAAAAAATATCTAGCACCAATATGAAATGCTTAGAAAATCATTCACTTTACCAAAAACAAGATTCATTTATGTGAGCCCATTTATGAAAATTATGAGACCTGTCTAATTTTTTTAACAAACTATGTTTGTGTAACAAAATATATATGAAAACCAATTTTCTAAAAAGGAAGGATTCGTTAGTAGAAATTGATTATAACAATGTAAATTACATAGAAAAATGATCATTTTAAAAAAACTACACCAAAAATACCTTAGTATGGCTAAGATAAGGTTTTGTAAAGTTATCCTCCAAAATTGAGAATATAGATGGAGGGGCATCTATACCTAGGTGGCAACTTCATGGTACTTGAGCAACTATCTAGTGGCATTATCCAAAAGGGTGGTTGGGTGATGGATTTGGGTGGCACCACCAATGACTTGTTGGTGGATTGGTGGAGACTCCCAAATAGAGCAATGGTGGTGTAATGTGTAAAGGCATTGATAGAGGTGGTGCTAGAGTGATGGTACTATGGTGTTTAGAAGGCGACTAGAGATGTGAACAATGTTGTTATTATGGTATTAATACACCTACCAAAATTTAAAAGATGTAACTTTGCTAGTTATTTAGCCTAGGAGGTTGGGGACTTGCACCACTACACATGATACATGAGTAGTACCTTGCCATGTGGTAGGGTACATGCTACCCCCTTACATGAAACATTGCAAACACTTTAAAAAGTATAACATTGCATTAACTTTTCTATATATTTTTAATCTTTTAATTTTCTTTTCAAAATTACAAAGAAAATGTGTATTTTAAATTTAAAAATAGACCTATATAGTCAATTACTTCAATTTTGATAATTTGATAAAAGCATTCTAGGTTTTTAGGTCTTCTAGACATAATGGCAAGACAAAGTTTGACTCAAAATATTATAGAATGCATGATTTGCATATGCTCCACATAAAAATCACCTAAACCCTTGTAAATATTTCCTTTGAAGTTCTATCCAACCCAAATAATGAGGAAATATAGAAAAATATAAATTCTTTAACTCAACACAAGATGAATTGATAATTATACATATGGATCAATTTACCCAAGAAATAACCCTCTCAAAATTAGATCTACTTTCCCTCATTTCCTAGAAAATGAGTAACCCTCTAACATCATGGCTTTGATTCCATGCTACAATCTATCATATACGTGCGAAAAATCTACCCATGTCATAATTCTTATGAACTAATCACAAAACTACTGTTGATATAGGATTGATGAGGTAATGGTGGTATTTGTGTATAGTGAGAGAAGGTGACTGTGTGTCATTATTAAATGCTTGGTTGAGAATAACTAAATATTCCTAAAATTTTAAATAAACTTATTAACATCTTCACTGGTGCACAATGTTGAAAATATTTTATTTGTAGTAAAAGTTATTTATTATAATAAAATACCTTGAAATATGAAAACAAATTTAAAAAGATATATATTTTAATTTTATTTTTGAAGAATTATAAAATATATATATATATATGAGGCAACATGTTGCTCAAGCGATAAACTCCCTATTATTTATATTAAAATAAAGATGCATTCCACTATTCTTTGAGAGAGAGGATGGAAAAAATATTTTGTGTTGAGTTTGCAAATATAATAAACCTCCCCTTAATACCTCAAAATAATCCATTTGTTGGGGAGAAAGGAGACCCAAATTTTTAGCAATGAACTTCTGAAAGGTCTTAAATTGCACCTATGGGTAAGTGCATGGATCTATGACACAATTCTGGCTCTTAAGATGCTACTTTTTTCTGAAATTAGTAAAATCTGATTTGCACAAGAAAATGAAGATAGTTATGCTCAAAATTTCAAGATGCAGCAAGAACAATTTAAGTTGAAGTGCTCCAAGTCTAGTTTCTAAGCTACTATTTTATTTTGAAATTAATGAAAAATTAAGGGTCTCAAAAGGGGGGGCCCAAAACAGGTCATGTTTTTATCAAAACAAACAACATAGCGCATGAGGGCTCCCCCCTTTTTGATTAACTTTTTTTTAGAATTTCAAAAATCCCAACAGTGAGAAATTAGCTAACACTATGTAGTTTATTCTTATTCTTTTAATATTTTTTTAATGAATATATAATATTTAATGAATTTTCAAAGTGGACACATCCTAAAAAGTTGAAATTTGAGTGTGCCCCCCCTAATTTTTTTGAAAACTAATCAAAAATTGATTTTTTTCATCATGTGTAGAATGGAGTCTAGTTTCAAAAGATGTAATTTGTTTCATCTTTTGATGAATGAGTAAAAATCTATCCTAAAACTAGCACATGTTGGTTTTTGACCAAAATTAGAGGCATTTACAATAGAAGCCATGGATCAAAACCTTAACTAAATCAAAATGAAAAAAGGAATTATATATTTAGATAGCTAAGAGAGAGGTTAACACTATCACAATTTTTTGAATAAACTTGCATTGAAAGATGTGCAAATGAGACAAGGAGCACAGATGAAAATATGAGGAAATTTTGCAAATCCTATCAATTAACACATCCAAAGTAGGTCATTTGGTGCTTAGCAAATGGCACATCACATTTGGCAAGCACCAAATGGCACATCACATTTGGCAAGCACCAAATGGCACATCAATTTGGTGAGTGCCAAATTTTTTGTGCGCTAAATGACCAGCTTTAAACAAAATTTGAATTTCCCCTCTCTTTGGTCGACAACTTTGATAATGCTTAGAGTGCATAGTTTATGATTGTAGATGGATAGTTGAGTTTTTAGCTTTTATACGCTATATGTCTCGTTACCCTAACTAGATAACTCTTTATCCCTTTGAAGTCTCTCTCTCTCTCAGGTCTCACTCCCTCCCACATGACCTAGACTACTCTCTCTTAGTCCAATCCCCTCTCTCAGGTCTCTTTCCCTCCCACCTAGGTACCTAAATAAATCTATCTCACTCCAACACCCTTTCTCACTCTCCCTCTCTCTCCCCATTTGGTCTTTTTTTCTCTCTCACTTCATCTCCCTCTCTTAGGTCATTATCTTTCTCTCTATGTCTCTCTCTCTCAATTCTCTTCCTCCTACCCCCTCTCCCTCTCTTAGGTCTCTCACTCCCTATATATCTCTCATATTCCCTCTCTCTCACTCACTCTATCTCTCTCCCTCTCTCTCTCTCTTACTCTCTCTTAGGTATCTCCATTCCCCCTCTATCTCTCTCTCACACTCCATCTCTCTCTCCCACTCCATAACTCAACATGAGATGAATTGATAATTATGCAAATGGATTAATTTACCCAAGAAATAACCCTCTCAAAATTAGATCTACTTTCCCTCATTGCCTAGAAAATGAGTAACCCTCTAACATCATGGCTTTGATTCCATGTTATAATCTATCATATACGTGGGAAAAATCTACTCGTCATAATTCTTATGAACTAATCACAAAACTATTGTCGATATAGGATTAATGAGGCAATGGTGGTATTTGTGTACATTTAGAGAAGGTGAGAGATGGTGACTATGTGTTATTATTAAATGCTTGGGTGAGAATAACTAAATATTCCTAAAATTTTAAATAAACTTATTAACATGTGCACTAGTGCACCATCTTGAAAGTATTTTATTTGCAGTAAAAGTTATTTATTATAATAAAATACCAAAATATGAAAACCAATAAAATATATATATATATATTTTTAATTTTCTTTTTGAAGAATTATATATATATATATATATGAGGCAACATGTTGCTCAAGGGAACAACTCTCTATTATTTATATTAAAATAAAGATGCATTCCACTATCCTTTGAGAGAGGATAGAAAATATATTTTGTGTTGAGTTTGTGAATATAATAAACCTCCCCTTAATTCCTCTAAACAATCCATTTGTTGGAGAGAAAGGAGACCCAAATTTTTAGCAATGAACTTCCTAAAGGTATCAAATTGCACCTATGGGTAAGTGCATGGATCTATGACACAATTTTGGCTCTTAAGATGCCACCTTTTTTCTAAAATCAGAAAAATCTGATTTGCACAATAAAATGAATATAGTTACGCTCAAAATTTCAAGATGCAGCAAGAACAAAAGTTGAAGTGCTCTGAGTCTAGTTTCTAATCTACTATTTTTTAAAAAAATTAATAAATATTAAGGGTCTCAAAAAGGGGGTTCCCAAAACAAGTAAAATTTTTATCAAAAAAAACAACATAGCGCCTAAGGACTCCCCCCTTTTTGATTAACTTTTTTTTAGAATTTCAAAAATCCCAACAGTGAAAAATTAGCTAACACCATGTAGTTTATCCTCATTCTTTTGGTTAATTTTTTTAATGAATATATATTTTATAAATTTTCAAAGTGGACACATCTTGAAAAGCTTAAAGTTGAGCGAGCTCCCCCCTAAATTTTTTAAAAACTAATTGAAAATTGATTATTTTTTCATCATGTGTAGAATGGAGTCTAGTTTCAAAAAATGTAATTTTTTTCACGTTTTGATGAAAGAGTAAATATCTATCCTAAAACTAGCACATGTTGGTTTTTGACCAAAAACAGAGGCGTTTACAATTGAAGCCATGGATCAAAACCTTAACTAAATAAAAATGAAAAAAGAATTATATATTTAGATAGCTAAGAGATAGGTTAACGCTATCACAATTATTTTTATAAACTTGTATTGAAAGATGTGTAAATGAGACATGGAGCACAGATGAAAATATGAGGAAATTTGGAAAACCTTGTTAATTAACACGTCCAAAGTAGGTCATTTGGTGAGTGCAAAATTTGGCACTTGCCAAAAGACCTGCTTTGAACAAAACCTAAATTTCCCCTCTCTTTGGTTGACAACTTTGTTAATGCATAGAGTGCATAGTTTATGATTGTAGATGGATAATTGAGATTTAACCTTTCATATGCTCTCTGACAAGTTACCCTAATTGGATAACTCTTTATCCCTCTAAAGTCCCTCTCTCTCAGGTCTCACTCCCTCCCACATGACCTAGACTACTCTCTCTTAGTCCAATCCCCTCTCTCAGGTCTCTTTCCCTCCCACCTAGGTACCTAAATAAATCTCTCACTCCAACCCCCTTTCTCACTCTCCCTCTCTCTCCCCTTTTGGTATTTTTGTCTCTCTCACTTCATCTGCCTCTCTTAGGTCATTATCTTTCTCTCTTTCTCTCTCTTAAGTCTCTCCCTCTTACCCCCTCTCCCTCTCTTAGGTCTCTCACTCACTCCCTCTATCTCTCTCCCATTCCCTCTCTCTCACTCACTCTATCTCTCTCCCTCTCTCTCTCTCTCTTAGGTATCTCCATCACCCCTCTCTCTCTCTCACACACACACACACACTCTCTCTCTCTCTCCCACTCCCTATCTCTCACTCCTTCTATCTCTCTCCCTCTCTCCCACTCTCAAGTATATCCCTCCCACCCCCTTTCCCCCCGTCTCTCTCTCTCTCTATCTCTCTCCCTCTCTCTCAGGTCTCTCCCTCCAACCCCCTCTCCCTCTCTCTCTCTCAAGTATTTTCATCCTACCCCCTCTCCCTCTATCTCTTTGTCAAGTCTCCTACTCCTACCCCATCTCCCTCTCACAGTCACTCCCTCTATCTATCTTCCACTCCCTCCCTCTCACTCCCTCTATCTCTCTCCCTCTCCCTCTCCCTCTCTCAAGTAACTCCCTCCCACCACCTCTCCCTCTCTCTCAATTCTCTCCCTCCCTCTCTCTCTCTCAAGTCTCTCCCTCCTACCCCCTCTCCCTTTGTTAGGTCTCTCTTTATCTCTCTCTCACTCCCTCTATCTCTCTCCCACACCCTCTCTCTCTCCCACTCTCTCTCCCTCTCTCTCAAGTATCTCCCTCCCACCCCCTCCCACTCTCTCTCTCTCTCTCAAGTATCTCCCCCCACCCCCACTCTCTCTCTATCTCTCTCACTCTATCTCTCTCCCATCCCTCTATCCTGAGTACTCCCTCTCCCCTGAGTACTCGCTCTCCCTCTCACCCCCTCTCCAATTCTCAAGTCTCTCTCTCACTCCTTGTATCTCTCCCACTCTCTTAGGCCTTTCCCTCCCACCCCATCTCTCCAATTTTGTCTCCCTCTCCTTCTCTCTTAGGTGTCTCCCTCCCACCCTCTCTCCCTCTCCCTCTCTCTTAGGCTTCTCCCTCCCACCCCCTCTCCCTCCCTCTCTCTCTCTCTCAAGTCTCTCCCTCTCCCTCTCTCTTAGGTTTCTCCCTCTCTCTTAGGTTTCTCCCCCTTATCCCTCTCTCTCCCTCTCTCTCTCTCCCACTCCTCTCTCCCCTCTCTCCCTCTCTCTCCCATCCTCTCTCTCTCACTCCTCTATCTCTCCCCCTTTTCTCTCCTCTCTCTCGGGTCTCTCCTCCCACCCTCTCTCCCTCTCTCTCTCTCAAGTATCCCAGTCCCTAACCCATCTCCTCTCTCTCTTTGTCACATCCCACTCCTACCCCTCCCTCCAATCACTCCCTCCATCTCTCTTCCCCTCCCTCTTGTCTCTCTTCCACTCCCTCTTGTCTCTCCTCCCCTCTATCTCTCCCTCTCCCTCTCTCTCTCTCAGTATCTCCTCCCACTCCCTCTCCCTCCTGCCCCTCTCCCACTCTCACAATCCTCCCTCTATCTCTTCCTCCCTCTATCTCATTCCCTCTATCTCTCTCCTCTCCTCTCTCTCTCAAGTATCTCTCTCCCTCCTCTCCCTCCTACCCCCTCTCCTCTATCAGGTCTCTCTTTGTCTCTCACTCACTTCGTCTATCTCTCTCCCACACCCTCTCTCACTCTCTCTTTCACTACCTCTATCTCTCTCCCCCCTCTCTCTCCATCTCTCTTAGGTATCTCCCTCCCACCCCCTCCCTCTCTCTCTCTTAGGTATCTCCCCCCACCCCTCTCTCTACCTCTCTCTCACTCCCTCCATCTCTCTCTCATCTCTCTATCTCTCATTCCCTCTCTCTCCTACTCTCTTAGGTATCTCCCTCCCACTTTGTCTCCATCTCCTTATCTCTTAGGTGTCTCCCTCCCATCCTCTCTCCCTCTCCCTCTCTCTTAGGTTTCTCCCTCCCACCCCCTCTCCCTCTCTCTCTCTCTTAGGTTTCTCCCTCCCACCCCCTCTCCCTCTCTCTCTCTCAAGTCTCTCCCTCTCCCTCTCTTATTTTTCTCTCTCCCACCCCCTCTCTCTCCCTCTCTCTCTCCAACTCCTTCTCTCTCTCTCACTCCATCTATCTCTTTCCCACTATATCTCTCTCCCTCTCTCTCTCTCAAGTATCTTCATCCTACCCCCTCCTACCCCCTCTCCCTCTCACAATCACTCTCTCTATCTCTCTTCCACTCCCTCCCTCTCTCTCTCAAGTATCTCCCTCCCCCCACCTCTCCCTCTCTCTCATTCCCTCTATCTCTCCCCCTCTCCCTCTCTCTAAAGTCTCTCCCTTCCACCCCCTCTTCCTACCTCTCTCTCTCTCTCAAGTCTCTCTCTCCTACCCCCTATCCCTCTATTAGGTCTCTTTGTCTCTTTCAGTCACTCCATCTATCTCTCTCCCTCTCTCTGAGGTATCTCCCTCCCACCCCCTCCCACTCTCTCTCTCCCCCTCTCTCTCAGGAATCTCCCCCCATCCCCCCTCTCTCTCTATCTCTCTCTCACTCCCTCCATCTCTCCCCCATCCCTCTCTATCCTCCTACCTGTCCCTCAAGTACCCTCTCCTCCCCCACCCCTCTCCCTCTAGTCTCTCTCCTCATATCTCATACTCTAACTCTCACTCCCTCTCTCTCCTACTCTCTTAGGTCTCTCTACACTCCCTCTCCTTCTCTCTCGGGTGTCTCCTCCCCTCTCTCCTCCTCTCTCTCTTGGTTTCTCCCTCCACCCCTCTCCCTCCCCCCTCTCTCTCTCAAGTCTCTCCCTCCTACCCCTTCTCTCTTTCCCTCTCTCTCTCCCACTCTCTCTCACTCCCTATATCTTTCTCCCACTCTGTCTCTCTCCCTCTCTCTCAAGTCTCTCCCTCACACCCCCTCTCCCTCTCTCTCTCTCAAGTATCTTCATCCTACCCCCTCACCCTCTCTCTTGTTTTCAAGTCTCCCCCTCCTACCCCCTCTTCCTCTCACAATCACTCCCTCTATCTCTCTTCCTCTCTTTGTTGAGGGTTGAGGGTAGAGGGTTTACGGTTTCAGGGTTGAGGGATTAGGGTAGATAGTTTAGTTAGGTTTAAAATGGTTTAAGGGTTGAGGGTAGAGGGTATTAGGTTTAAGGGTAGAGGGTAGATAGTTTAAGGGTTTAGGTTTTAACCTATTTAAGGGTTCAGGGTTGAGGGGAGAGGGTTGAGGGGAGAGGGTAGAGGGTTTATGGTTTATGGTTTAGGGTTTATAGTTTGTGGATAGAGGGTAGAGGGTTAAGGGTTAAGGGTAGAGGGTTTAGGGGATTAGGGTTTAAGGGTTTAAGGGTTTAGTGTTAAGGGTTTATGGTTTAAAGGTAGAGTGTTATGGGTTAAGGGTAGAGGGTAGAGGGTTTAGGGGTTTAGGGTTTAGGGTTTAAGGGTTTAAGGGTTTAAGGGTTTAGGGTTTAAGAGTTGAGGGATTAAGGGTTGAGGGTTGAGGGATTAGGGTTTAGGGTTTAGGGATTACAGTTTACTCTTTAAGGGTGGAGGGTGTAGGGTAGAGAGAGAGGGGGGTTTTTGAAGGTAGATGGTAGAGGGTTAAGGGTAGAGGTAGGGGTTTAGGGTTTAGGGTTTAGGGTTTAAGGGGTTTAGGGTTAAGGGTTTACAATTTAAGGGTAGAGGATAGACGGTTAAGGGTAGAGGGTAGAGGGTTTAAGGGTTTAGGGTTTAGGGTTTAAGGGTTTAAGGGTTTAGGGTTTAAGGGTTGAGGGATTAAGGGTTGAGGATTGAGGGATTACCGTGGAGAGTTTAGTTGGGTTTAAAATGGTTTAAGGGTGTAGGGTAGAGGGTTAAGGGATTAGGGTAGAGAGTTTAGTGTGGTTTAAAAGGGTTTAAGGCCAGAGAGTAGAGGGTATTGGGTTTAAAGGTAGAGGGTAGAGGGTTTAAGGGTTTAGTTTTAAGGGTTTAGGGTTAACAGTTCAAGTCTCTCATCCATCTATCTCCCACTCCCTCTCTCAGGTCTTACCCCCCAACAATGTAACTTAATAAATCTCTCCCTTTCAAGTCTCTCTCTCTTGGGTCTCACTCCCTCCCATGCTACCTAGACTAATCTATGTGACTCCAATGCCCTCTCTCGCACTCCCTCTCTATCAGGTCTCACTTACCTCCCACCCTACCTAGACAAATATATTTCACTCTAACCCCCTCTCCCACACTCCCTGTCTCTCTCTCCCCCTTTGGTCTTTTTGTATCTCTCAATTCTCATCCCTACTTACCCCTCTCTTGTTGTTAAGTATTTCCCCCCATTGTAACTGGATAACTCTCTATCCCTCTCGAGCCTCTATCACTATTAGGTCTCAGTCACTACCACACTACCTAGACTAATCTCTCTCTCCTATCACCTCTCTCTCTATCTCAAGTCTCACTCCCTTTGTCTCTATGGAAGGTGAAAATTTCAAAACAACACATTTGGCTCTCACCAAATTTGGCAAGCACCAAATGTATTTTACCTTGAAATGGTAAAATAAGGGTTGACCCCATGATTCAAGCCCACATGCTTATGTATTTGTCTGGTTCAACGCTTTATCGGATTCAAAAACGTCTTTTTTTATGCATTTGACTCCATGTTGTAGCAATCTATGATTGATCCATCATCTTTTTACCACCAATCGGCATGCTAGACAACATAGAAGAAGACGTTTTTAAGTTTGTACACCATTTTACATTATCTCAGGTAATATATTGAGTTTGGTAATATTGAAATGTTTATATTTATTATATTTGTTTGTTTTTGACAATATAAACTAAATTCCTTTAATGATTTTATTAATCATAACAATTGCACTTAGAATTCAACATTGAATTAGATGGGAGTTACATAAAAAAGTTTAATTTTTATGAGTTTGAAGAATAAACAAATGAAAAACATGAAATTTAATTAACACAAATTTACTTAACAAAAATTTACTTATGAATTCTATTTGTATGCCTTATAGCAGTCCACTTCCAGCATGGCTAGTGGAATTCACTCTATTTCAATTTAGGTAGATGTTTATATTGAGTTTTTTTGTTTTGTTTTCACAATTTTTAGACCATTCATTTGATGATTTTATTAATCTAAGTTATTACACATATAATTGAATATTAAATTCATTATTACTGATGGTTGTGGGAAAATAATTATTTTCAACCAATTTGGGAAACCTAAGAGCTTTCATCAATGTTAATGTGCAAGTTTCCATTATTTTTTTTGTGCCATAAAAAAATTCACCTTCATGATGTGCTTAGATAATTTCAAGTGACTCAAGACATAATTGGTTTAATGCAAGTTTCCATTCATTCATACCATTTACCGTTCTAAGAAATAAAAGGGAAAATAAGCACAAGATTCTCTAGTTTCCAAAGGTGGAAGCAACTTATACCTTGGGTTTGACACAAGTCTTTAATCCTAAGAACTTTTCCACACACCAAATACTCCCCTCAAACCCTTCTTAACATTGATCAATGCTTACATGAAGCAATTTTGTACAAATCTGATGTCAAACATGGAAGTAACTTGTCTCCAACCCCAAATTAAACCAATTCAAACCCTCTTTCAGATTTTACAACATTTCATTTCCTATCTTCCACAAACTCACCTATTCTTCCTTGTAGGTTTTCAATAAAGGTTTCTTGACCTCAAAACACCATTAGGTTTTCAACAGATGTTTCTTGACCAATCCTTTGTAATTTGTCTCTAAAATGCACAAAAACCATTGAATTCAATCCAAACCAAGTCTAAAATGGTGTTAGACCTACTTCCCACAAGATTCACTCCATGAAAGATGCAAAATTTCATATATGTAACCATACATATAGGGGTGTTTCAATTACTTATCTTCTCCAAATTACTTTTTCCTAAATTGACAACTTTTTTAAATGATTTGTAACTTTTACATTTTTTGCCCAAAATATCTCAAATAACCACAAAATGCAATGTAATCAGCGGTATGGATATGTTTTAAAACATGCATTACAAGTACTTTTCTTGTGGTATGGAGGTAGATGTATGTATGAAAAATGTTGTAGCATATCGACATGTTTGATAATTCCAAACAGCTTGCTACCTTCTTTCATAAATTGCTTTGGTGTGTTCAATAAAATGCAATGTAATCAGCATTATCAATATGTTTCATAAAATGCATTACTTTTGTTCTATGTGTGATTGTGAACATGAAACATTCAACATCATGCCAAGGAAATGACCAAAGCCTCTAACACCGGAAGAATGTGTATTAAAAAATGTAGAAAGAAGAGAATCATAATTTGCAACTCGTGAACATTGATCGATGGTTGTTACTGGAACATGGCTTAGAAGTACCTACCCACTTAAGAATGTTGCAGTTTGGTTGTTTGAGGACCGTGACACACATCAAAAGATTCTACACAATAAAGAATAGAGCAGACTCAGATGGTTACCTAGATTGATTGGTAAGTATGCACATTGAATTTGTGAATCCATGTTATTGATCATTTCTTTATTTCAAGCATTTAAATTTGATTGTGTAAGGATTTCCAAAATTGCATTAATGTAGATATGCAAAATGATGGTTATATGTTGCTTTCTATTTGGTGCAAGGGCACCAAGCTTCGATGGTTGTCATTAGGGTTCGATGAAGTCTTTTTTGGCTTGGATAAGGTCATATAGACCATTTATTGATGTAATAAGTCTATTTTAGTGGTTATTTGTGATTTAGAATGTTTTAGTTGCAAATTTTCTAAATTAACTTGCAAAGTGTCCTTTTTCAAAATTTGAAGTGCAAGAAATGCATAATGGGGAAGCTAAAGGACCAGGGAAGGAAAAAGGTCACTTGTGGCATAGGTTTTCAATCAATTCTTGATTAAGGGAGTTGATTATATTTCATGAATCTTGAATGAAGGAGTGTGTGGAGAAGAGTGGAAGATTGTGTACAAGCATTGATCAATAAAGCTCTATTTTCTTTGTAAATTTGAGTTTTTTTTTCTCTTTTCCAATGTTGTAGCAGTCAATTGCATGAGCCCGTACTGGAGGGAATTGAATAAAAGTGTTTAGAGGGATGTGTTGGACATTTTTTAGTTTTCTAGCATTGAAATCCATCTTTTTTGAGCTCTTAGGGTGGATTTTACTGTATGCAGGTTTAGAAGTCTAAATTTCAAGTTTTGAGGTCATCAAGTGATTTAATGGTTCATTCCACCTAATCTATATACTATAGCTTGGTGGAATGAGTCCATTAGGCTGGGAAAAGGTTAGAATATGATTCTTGGAGCAGGGTTGGCTGTTTTGGAGTCATGGCATGTAGCCTCAGGTGTGAAAATGTGTGATTTTGAGTGAATTTGAGTGGTTTTCAAGTGTGAATGGATGAAATATTTTGGAGTAGTTATTTGTGAGAGTCTTTTGAGCATGTACAAACATCATATGGTATGTTTGGGGTGTTTTATGTGAGATTTAATTGTGTGAAGAGTGATTTTCAATAAGCCTCCTTGGAAAACCTAGGTTTGGAGGCTTGAGAGTGAGGGTTTAGTGGATTAGTATCTTGGTGAGCACTTGGAGCTTTAAAAATTGTGAAATATTAAGGTTAGTAACCTATTTAATGACTTTAAATGGTGTTTTACTTGATTGCAGGTGTTTGGGAAGGTGTATCTTTCGAAAAGAGGCCTAATTAGCCTAGTTGCCCCTACGGTATAGTGTGATTTTGGAGAATACATTGAAAAACCCATCTCCAGGCCTCCTGTGACCTTATCACCACTTCAAACACCCTTTTTTAAGCCTACAAATGCTTAATAATCCTTAATAAATTATGCTTCCCCCAAACTTCACCCACTTTTAGTCTCTAAAACCTCAAATTTCCATTAAAAAATGGACTTCTTTCAACTAGGGCTTCATGCCCAAACATACACATAACCTCCCCAATCCTTGTAAACCTTCAAACACATCAAACCCCACTAGATCTCACTAAAACCAACTATTTATAGCCTTCTTTAAAAAAAATTCTTCAATCTACTACTTCAACCCATGTCTTTTACGCCTAAATTCATGCATTATATACTTGCTTGTCATTAATGAAATTATATATTAACTTATATGTTTTTCTTATTTTCCTCTTGTAGGAGTAGGTGTTGAAACACCTTAGGGAGGAGGTGTCAAAACACCTAAAGGAGATAAAGAAAAAGAGATGCCTAAAGAGGTATGTGTTTATTTTATTTTTTGTTTGGTAAATATGTTCATATTACACACAATTATATGCTAACTTGTATCAATTTGATGTTTTTCTTCACATATACAGATTGACATTGCAAAAGTTGGTATTATTGGTTCTTTGAGAGGGGCATATTCTAGGACTCATGATGGTTTCAAGAGATGTATATATGAGGTAATCAAAATTTCAATTTTAGAGTTCAATTATAATTCAATGTATATTGATTTTGATGTTAATTATTTGATTTTAAATTATATAATATAGCTAATCTCAATTGTGGTTTGAATTTTTCTTGTGTAGTTACCTTCAGAGCCAAAGAGTGCTTCAAAGAGGCTCCATTTTGATGATCCACCAGTAGTTTATGATGAGATAGAAATTTTGGCATATATATTATGAATAGATATCGAGATGGAATATGCCACATTTTGTAAAACTTTGTTTGATTTGGCGTTGATACTACTTTTGTATATGGACATACACTTGATTATTGGATAATTTGATATATAGAAGTTGAGAATTGAAATAATATGTTCATCATGTGCATGTTTAAACTATTCAAAAATTTAATCTTGAGCAATGGTTAAATATCAGTGTACAATAGCATAAAAAATAATGGTTATATTATATAGTTGACAATCAAAAATAATGAATAATGGTTAAATTATATCATATATTATTTAGTTATAGTATGGTTAAATTATATAGTTTAAACAACTTTGAAGACAGGAACAATGGTAAAGTTTAACATTTAACTTTCAAGTTTAAATACGCAAATTTCATTGTATCACACTACATATTTCATATTGCATTATCATTACATATTGAAATTAAAACAATATCATAGTTTTATGTTGATAAACATGCTAAAGTGATGTAGAGCAGGGTGGAAAACTCTCAACAAACTAACTACATTATAAACTTTGTTCCAGACACAAAACACCATTAGACAATCATTACCAGGGTACATAAGCACTAAATCAACAATCATCTTCAAATAAAACACTCACCAACACTCCAAAACTCAAAACCCTCACTTTTGATAGGTTTTGAGGGGGTTTATTAAAAACCTCACCTTTAGAACTTTCTTCACTATTTCAATGCCTGCAACACCTTCAAATATTTCTTACCTTGCTTAATAAACTTTTAAAAAGTGCTGCCCCAAGTGTTTTCCATCACTAGTACCTTCTCTTAACCTCCAAATTTCACTCAAAACACACATTATTGACAACTAGGCATCATGCCCAAACCCCCAAATGGGCACTCCTGCTCCTAAAATCATGCACACATGCCCCCTACACCTAATTATGCCATTCTACCATGTTATAGTAGAATACAATGGGTGGAAAAGACATTTAGTGGAAATTTCCACGTTGCCCCTATGGAAAAAGCATGAATTTAGGCCTAAGAGGCATAGCTTGAAGTAGCAAATTAAAGAAATAGCTTTGAAGAAGGTTAGGACCTAGTTGTTTCAATGTTATTAGGTGTATTTTGATGTGATAGAAGGTCTACGAAGGTAGGGTAGGTCATTTGGATGTTTGGGCTTGAAGCCCTAGTTCAACAAAGAGTGAAAATGGGTGAAATTGAGAGGATTCAAGAAGGAAATGTGTGAGAACTTTTGGGGCAGCATAATTTGAATGTGAATTGAGTTTGTTTAGGGTGAAATAAGAGTGTCTAAAAATATTTTGAGATTGAATGAGGTCTGGAGATGGGTTTTTCAATAAACACTTGCTTATTTGGTGAAAAATGAGGGTTTCATGAAAGAGGGTCTTAGCAAGCAAGTTTTAACATAGTGGTTGAAGAATTTGTGGTTTTGGAGGCAATTTGAGGAATGTCTAATGGTATTTTGAGTGAGAAACAAGATTGAAGAAGAGTTCCTTTATTAAAGTGGGCTAATTGGAGCCCCTTTTCGAGTGTTCAAGGTCAATTTGATGGTATGGTTCTAAAGCAAGTACATGTGATTTTTCGATATGTTTAAAAGTTCCCTAATGGGTTCCTAAAATGGTAGTTTGTTGTGGCTTTGAGTGGTCTCTTAAAAGTTGTCAAAAGAAAACCTAGGTTGCACACCTACAAGACTGAATAGTGAAGTTGATAAGATTCACCTTTGTTAGGGTTTGAAGGTTGGAAGTTTGATTTCTTCAATTGAATTTGAGTTTGGATAGTTGTGGACGTCCCATTCATTGCATCACAAAGGACCTTATGCAAATGTTGACAATTGAGATCTTTTGGTTGTTTAGGGGTATTTGAGTCTTTTTGTTCAAACAATAAGGTCATTTAGACCATTTTTTGATATAAGGAGTCCTTTTATAGCTCTTTAGGTGGTTGGAAGGTCTAAGTTGCAAAATATTACAAAAATTGCAAAATTGTGTAAAAGTTGTCAAAATTGCAACTTATTGTCAAATGGTGGAAGTTCAAGAGTAATCTTGCTGTACTTCATGGGGAAAGCAGTTGGAAGTTGTTTAGTCATGTTTAGGCATGGTCATCTTTCACCCCGAATACGTGGAATTGCTCCGAGCTACATTCAATTGAGAGAATCCTTTAATAGTCCAAAGTGCAAAATGGCTGCAAACTTCAGCATGCTCATTCGGACATTGTGATGCTTAGAAACTTTCCTTCTAAGCTTACAAGATTGTGTTGGGCCCCACTACAATAACTTCTCTTGGTTTTTGCTATCTCAGAGGATTTTTCCTCTGGTGGCGAATTCTCGCTTGGGGAAAACATTGTCAAATGCAAGTAGTTGAAAGTTGCAAAGTAGTACATGTTTCATTTTACAGCTTGTGTGACCAAACATAATTTTTGACACATCTGAGTGGGTACGTTTACGCTAGTCAGGGTCCTCTTTCTCACTGAAACACGCAAAATCGCTCCTAGCTACATTCAATTGACAAAATCCCTTAAGAGTCCAAAGTGTAAAATGGTTGTAAATTTCAACATACTCATATTCAGAAACTGTGATTCTTAGAAAATTATTATCTGAGCCTATGGGATCGTGTTGGGCCCCTCTACAATAACCTCTCTCAGTTTTCTCTATCTGAGAGGCCTTTTCCTGTGGTGGTGAATTCTTGCTTGGGGAAAAAGTTGTCAAATGCAAGTAGTTGAAAGTTGCAAACTGGTGCAACATTAATTTTGCATCTCATTTGACCAAATAGATTGTTTTAATGCATTCAAGTAGGTACGTTTACACTAGGCATAGTCCTCTTTTGCACCGAAACATGCGGAATCGCTCTGAGCTACATTCAATCGACATAATCCTTTAAGAGTCAAAAGTGTAAATTGGTTGCAAATTTTAGCATGCTCATATTCAGACACCATGATGCTTAGAAACTTCTTTTCTAAGCTTATGGGATCACATTAGGCCCCTCTACAATAACCTCTCTCGATTTTTGCTATCTTGGAGGCTTTTTCCTGTGGTAGTGAATTCTTGCTTGGGGAAAAAGTTGTCAAATGCAAGTAGTTGAAAGTTGCAAAGTGGTACAACATTCGTTCTTCAACTCATGTGACCAAAAAAACTATTTTGACACATCCAAGTGAGTATATTTATGCTAGGCATGGTCCTGTTTTGGACCGAAACACGTGGAATCGCTCTGAGCTACATTCAACTAGCAGAATCCCCTAAGAGTCCAATGTCCAAAATAGCTGCAAACTTCACCATGCTCGTATTCAGACATAGTGATGCTTAAAAAAAAAAATTCTGATTCTATGGGATTTTATTGGGCCCCTCTACGATAATCTCTCTCAGTTTTTGCTATCTTGGAGGCATTTTCCCGTAGTGGCAAATTTTTGCTTGGAAAAAAATTGTCAAATGGTGGTTGAAAGTTGCAAAGTGGTGCAACTTTTGTTTTGCAACTCGTGTGACCAAACAAACTATTTTGACCCATTTGAGTGGGTATGTTTATGCCAGGTATGGTCCTATTTCGCACCAAAACATGCGTAATCACTTTGAGCTACATTCAACCAGTAGAATCTTTTAAGAGTCTAAAGTGCAAAATGGCTACAAACTTCACCATACTCATATTCAAACATCGTGATGCTTAGAAACTTCTCATCTAACCCTATGGGATTGCGTTGGGCTCCTCTACAATAACCTCTCTCATTTTTCGCTATCTTGGAGGCCTTTTTCTGTGGTGGAAAATTCTCTTTTGTGAAAAAAGTTGTTAAATGCAAGTAGTTGAAAGTTGCAAAGTGGTGCAAATTTCATTTTGCAACTCATGTGACCAAACTGACTATTACGACCCACTCATGTGGGTACGTTTATGCTAGGAAAAGTCCTCTTTCATACTGAAACACGCAGAATCACTCCAAGCTACATTCAACTGGTAGAATCCCTTAAGATTCTAATCTACAAAATGGATGCAAACTTCTGCATTATCGTATTTGGATACCATGATGCTTAGAAAATTATCATCTAAACCCATTGGATCACATTGGGCCCCTCTACAATAATCTCTCTCAGTTTTTGCTATCTTGGAGGCCTTTTCTTGTGGTGGTGAATTCTCGCTTGCGGAAAAAGTTTTCAAATGCAAGTAGTTGAAAGTTGCAAAGTATTATAACTTTTGTTATGCAATTTGTGTGACCAAACAAACTATTTTGATGCATCTAGATGGGTACATTTACTCTAGGCATGGTCTTCTTTTGCACTGAAACACGTGGAATCACTCTGAGCTACATTCAACTGACATAATCCCTCAAGAGTCCAAAGTACAAAATGGCTGCAAACTTTAACATGTTTGCATTCAGACACCATGATGCTTAGAAACTTCTCATCTAATCCTATTAGATCATGTTAGGCCCCTCTACAATAACCTCTTTCTATTTTTACTATCTTGGAGTACTTTTCGCGTGGTGGCAAATTCTCACTTGAGGAAAAAGTTGTCAAATGCAAGAAGTTGAAAGTTGCAAAGTGGTACAACTTTCCTTCTGCAACTCTTGTGATCAAACGGATTTTTTCTATGCATCTAAGTAGGTTTATTTATGCTATGCATAGTCCTCTTTTGCACTAAAACATGTAGAATCTCTCCGAGCTACATTCAACCGAAAAAAATCCCTTAAGAGTATAAAGTGCAAAATGGCTGCAAATTTCATCATACTCGCATTCAGACACCATGATGCTTAGAAACTTCTCATCTTAGCCTATGATATCATGTTGGGCCCCTCTATAATGACCTCTCTCAGTTTTCTCTATATTAGAGGCCTTTTTTCATGGTGGCGAATTCTCACTTGCGAAAAAAGTTGTCAAATGCAAATAGTTGAAAGTTGCAAAGTGGTACAACTTTTGTTCTGCAACTCCTGTGACCAAATGAACTATTTTGAAGCATTCGATTGGGTACGTTTATGCTAGGAATGGTCCTCTTTCACATCGAAACATGTAAAATTGCTCCAAACTACATTCAACCGACACAATCCCTTAAAAGTCTAAAGTGCAAAATGACTACAAACTTCAACATGCTCATATTTAGACACGATGATGCTTAGAAACTTTTTGTCTAAGCCTATGGGATCAAGTTGGGCCCCTCTACAATAACCTCTTTCATTTTTTCCTATTTCAAAGGCCTTTTCCCGTGGCGGAAAATTCTTGATTGGGGAAAAAGTGGTCAAATGCAAGTAGTTGAGTGTGTAAAAATGATATTTTAGCCATTCCACCCATTGTATCCTACAATAACTTGGTGGAATGGCATAATTAGGGGTAGGGAAAATATGTTCATTGTTTCTAGAGAAGGGGAGGCAAGTTGAGTGGTTTGGTATGATGCCCTAGTTTGCAATTTGATGAGTTTTGGTGAAATTAAGTGGTTTAAGAGTGGAAATGGTTGAAATCCTTTGGGGCAGCAGTTTGTGAGGGAATTTTAAGCATGTGAAGGTTCTTTTAAGCAAGTTTCATGCTTTGGAAGGGTGTTATGAGTTGTGGGAATAGTATTTTCAATAAACCAACCCTAAACTTGCTAAAAATGAGAGTTTTGTAAAAGTGGGCTTAAAAGAGTGGTTCTCAAGTTAAAGATTGTGGATTTGGAGGTTTTGTGGTTTCGTAAATGATTGTCTATAGTTATTTGGGATGGGAAGATAGTTTGGAGTATAGTTGTTTTTTATAATATTTGGCCTCATTGGCAAATCAGGTATATCTCCTTGGTGTTGCCCTTTCAAATGAGGACCATCAGGGTTTCAAACACCCATCAAGGTACTCAATAGCATAACACAACCACTCAATAGGTTACTTTGATACAACTCTCTCAAATCATGCTTTAAATACCAACTAAGCCTCAAATTAGGTCACTTTTACAAAGAGACTCTACCTTAAACTTTCCCTTTCACTCAAAATTCAATTGGGAAGCTCTCTATAGGCTACCAAACCAAAGATTCCACAATTTTTTCTCATACATCCACCATCCAATATACCTAAACTCAAAAACCTCTTTTATAGCTAAAAATAAAGGGTTTTAATGGAAATCACATTTCCAGACCTAAATCAAACTTTCCACTACCTCAAACCAATCTAAAAAGCTCCACACATACTCAATTCAACAAGAAACAATGCTGCCCCAACCTATTTAACTCATTGCCATATCAAAACCTCTCTTTTCCACTTGGAAAACATAATTTTCCACTTTGGGGCTTCATGCCCAACACATTTTCAGGCCTCCTTGCACTCTCTCAACATTACCTCACTTGTTTATTGATGTTTTAGTCCCATTCCACAAGTTACAAGAGCCACAAAAAGTGGAATGGGTTGAGTTTACATTTTAAAGCCTACAAACCCTTAAAATAGGGTATTAAACAAGTCACAAAGAATTTCTTCAAACTTACACCAAATACATTGTTGGATGCTCAAATCAAATGCAATAACTGTCCAACTCACACCTTAAAATGAATTAAAAATATATTTAGAACATTATGCAATTGCATAGGCCATATAGTCATTGCAAACTCAAAAAATACATAAAAAGTGGAGAAAAATAGAGTATTATTAATGTTCCAACCTTCCAAATCTTCAAAAATTCAACTTACATCAATGGTTTCCACCTTATTTATGCTTTTTCCCTCCAAAATAATTTTCTTAGTGCCTGCAACTACCTTTTGAAATGCTCTGACCATTTGCCTTCCCTAAAAATCTAATTTTGCAACTTTTTAGCAACTTTACATCTTTTTTCAATATTTTGCACTTTTTGCAAACTTGACCTTCTAAACACCTAACTATCAATGAAAATGACACATTACAATAGAAAATGGTCTCATTGATCTCATTTTAGACAAAATACCTCAAAACCTAAAGCCTACTCCTCAAAACCTTGAATTGACAACTTATATTCAATGGTGCCCTTGCACCAAAAAATGTGGTAGCATAGAAAAGGCAGTGAACTCTTTGAAAAAATACGACAAAAAATGAGGTCTTATGGTGATGGAATGCCATGAAAATCAAAAGAAATTTGATTGGCATGGAGTTCCATCACCTTGAGACCACATTTCTTTGCGGCATCTTTTCAAATAGTTCACTACCTTGTCTAAGGATTGTCATGGCATTCCATCACCACATTTATTTGATGCATTTTTTCAAAAAGTTCATTACCTTTTCTATGCTATTGCTTACTATTATGCTTTTGATGTATTTTGTCCAACCATCCATAGCTTGTTCAAAAGCACTTGTTTTAGACTTTTAGCCATAGCAACAAGGCAGTGAACTGTTTGACAAGATGCTTTGGTAGACATGTATGAAAAATGTGGTAACATAGACAAGGTAGTGAACTATTTCAAAAAATACCTCAAAGAAATCTAGTCTCATAAAATGCCATGATAAGAAAATGCAATTGGCAGCTGCTCTTAGTTATTAGCTATGTAATGTGAAGTAATTGCATAACTACTTAGGTTGAATTTATAAAAAATATATTGTAATTAAAATTTTGCCATCTATCAGCATCTAGTTATTAGATATGCAATGTGAAGTAATGCTTTGACTTTGAAAGATGTGTAATACAATGTAATCAATGATTTGAATATAAACTACAAAAATCTATTTTTTACAATTCATTAGTTAAAATATTTATTTTATTTACTCTCTATATCTCTATATGCTATTGAAATACCTTTTGATTTCAAAAAAAATAGTTTTTAACTCTTGTTCTACAATTTTTTACATTTTTTTAAATATGATTTTTTCCCCAAAATTTTTTTCTGCTATGCATTGGAAGCATGAAGCATACATGTGAATACATGCAATATACATGAAGTACATATATGTGAATAAGTGAAGCAAAGATGTGAATAAGTGAGGCACAAGTAATTGAAGCATTCCAAAGGATACAAACCGCATGGAATGGAGCTTATTGGGAAATCGATAGTAATTAATTAAGCATTAAATGTAAATAAAATCCATGCCTACAACATTCAAGCATACAATTTACATGATACACATGACAACATCATTCAAGAATGGCAGTAGAAAAATAATATTTTCTTTAATCAAAAAGTCGTAAGGCTATACAATTCTATATATTGATAAAAGTATATACAATATATCTTAAAAAGCCATCCAGGCTTAGTACAAAGGAGCCATATGGACATAAAATGTCATGTATATGTCAATAGTACAAAAAATATGTTCTAAAATTCCACATAGGCATACAACAAACGACCCTAATACATATTCATTTCCCTCTAGGGGAAGGAAATAAATCCTATGTTGCCTTCGAAATTTGGCTGGATGGAGTGACTGTTGGTTCTCTTGTCTTTCAAACATGCTCTCTAGTCCTCCTCTCTTCACTCTGGACCTTCAACTAATACAATAAAAATTAAAGTTGAACGAATTAATACATAGAAATGAATTGTAGAATGACATATAACAAAATATAATCACTTACCGCATACATATAGTCATCATGCACATTTATAGCATTACCACCTATAGCAACCATCAAGATAGAAATTAAACTACATAAAAGTATCGTGGAAATTTTCTATAATGGACCATAAAAGAGTAAATATAATGTCAAATCGACTAATCTGTTGCATACCTCTCTCAATGGATTAGAACCGGCTATTGTTGCAGCAACTCCATGGTCCATCGTGCCACCAACATCACTAATGTTGTCTAATGTCATCAACTACAAATGAAACAACATATCTAACATCAATATAAAGAATTTCAGGTAGTCCCTTTATAACTTTCATAAATGAAAGAGTAAATGGTTTGCCTCAGTTGATACTACAATATAGTGCTTATAGATCACATAATGGTGAAAGTACTAAGTCCACTAGGATAGTCCAAACTCTTGCAAATGCTAAAGTTCAGTGCTCATTGAGATTTGTATTGCATATGCTGATGAACTAATGCTAATGAGGGCATGCTATCAACATACTGATAATGCCACAATAAATTTCACATGAATGAAGTGAGGATTACTATATTACTAGCATTTTTCAAAGGGATAATGGAACATACAATAAATTATGACATGTCTAGTGTTTTACTATAGCACATGAAGTTGGTTGTTGAGGTGTGCAACATTAATGGAGAAGACAACTTTGGTCAATACTGAGTGGAAGAAAATTTATTTCTTCTAATGATGTATAGGATATAATTTGGATGGAGGTGTTATAACATAGACAGGATAAAGAGACAAGACCAACATGGAATAACGGAATATATGGTGAAATAATAGAGGGTATAATGGGATGAGAGTCAAATGTGATAATGGAATATGGGATGGACAATAATAGATTAATGGGATGGGCTAGGATGGGACAACAAAATATAGCATGAACTATTAGAGGTTAATGGGATGGGATTAGGAGGGAATAAAGGAACATAGTGTGAATTAGGGACAGATAATTGGACAAGACCAAGAGGGGATAATGGAACATAAGGTGAAATAAGAGAGGGTAATGGGATGGGAATAGAAGGGATTAATGGACATAGGATGGACTAGTATAGATTGATGGGTTGGGCTAGGATGGGATAACAAAATATAGGGTGGACAATTAGAGGTTAATGGGATGTGATTAGTAGGGAATAATGCAGCATAGGGTGAATTAGGAGGTGTCTAGGGTTTGACTATAGTACATGAAGTGCAAACTTGACATGTGTGTAGCAATAATAGAGAAGAGTTATCTAGGATGAAATGTGCATAAAGATGGTATAACATAGAATGGATTTTTAAGGAACATACAATGGAACATAGGGGATCATGGAACATCTAGGGTGAAATAATAATGGGTACAATAAGATGGGAGTAGAAGTGCATAATGGCACATAGCATGGACTAGAAGATATTACTGGGATGGGATAGGAGGGGATCATGGAAAATAGGGTGAACTATTAAATTTTAATGGGATGGGATTATGAAGGAATAAAGGAACAAAAATTGAATTAGGAGAAGATAATGTGACACGATCAAAGAATACAAATGCAATGTTTGTGTTTATCATCATTTTTTTAGATTTGTATATGCAAAAGTACAAAAACTAGCTAACATTAGTTTACAACACCATTAATGAATAAAGGCTACCTGAGTGAAAGTTGTATGAGGAAATGAATTACGATGTGTAGAGGTGGAAGGTCCACCAAGAAACTATTTGAAATCCAAAGCTTGTTATGAGACAAACATTCAAATATAACATTCAACTATTCAAATACAATAATAATATCTTTAATACTAGTTGCATACCTATCGACTCATCATCGAGAATGAATAAGGGTTTGTAGGAATGGAGCATGTCTCATGAATAGTCCAACCTTGAAATTTCATCATAATAATATTCTACTAATTTAGTTATTCTTAAATTTCAAAATATAATTTAATAAACAACATTACATGAACTTTTTGAACTTTACTTGAGTGTTAATGCCAAATGTATCATTCAGCAAATCATTTGTGAAAGTCATTGCCTTCGCAACTGACGTAGGTTGTGTAGTTGCATCATGAGCACTCTAATAATTGTACCTGCAAACAACACCACAAGTGCCACAATGGTGGGTTGGAGCTCAAGGACTACGTCTCCACATAAAGCTCTACTAGAGGCATCACACACTATAAAATGGTCTAGGTGAGTGAGTCAATCGACTCCAATGTGTTCACCTCAACACTATCCTTAACAATGGAAGGAACAACAACATGCTCCACCATGGGTCTGGCCAAGCATCTTAGTGCCAACTATGGATTATGTCGTGTAGCAGGTCTATCATGTGTGGAGCCCCCACCTCTACCCTAAAATTCTAAGATGTCAAAATAGTTTGGAATTTTATTGAGGACAAACTCACAATAGAATTTCCTCATAAATTATTGTGGTACCTAATGGTTATTGCATGGAGGTTCATCAAATACCATCCACCACTGCTCCAAAAATTTATTTTTAATTAACTCATGGTGGAACCAATGGATGCAAAACCACCTACATGCATGAGAAAAAGGTGCATTGGTTCTTGGGTTTGTAAATAGGGAACACAAGTAGGATTTGCTAATTTTTTGTTTTTTGACATCTGCATATGACAAACCACTAGCATAAAATTGTCTCATCTCATGCCTCTTTTTTGACCAAATTTTTTTTCTAGCTCATTTCTCCTACATGAGTTACAATTGACTTCAATGATTCAGCAATCCCTCTCCTATAAGGGTGGGTTTTGGCACATGCTTGGTTAATCTTCCAATTAATTGTTCAATGTTTGTTTTATTGTTTTCAATTTGATTTAGAATATTTTCTTGTGTTCCTTGAGGATGCCTATGAATTGATAGAGGGGTTTCAGGTTGTTCTTGTATAGGAGGCTCTTCATGAGGGGCTAATTATGAATTCTCAATGTTTTGAGGTGGAGATTCATTCCTTGAGAATTAGAACAAAGTTTTATTATAAAAACCTATTTCAATCTTTATTCCAAATCAAATTCAAAATAAATAGAATAAAAATACATACCTCTTCACAATCTTTGACCTCTCTGATGTGTTGGCGGAATCCTTGTGAAAAATCACAAGCTAAGGATGCAAATAATGGATGATATTTCACGAGCGCAACTTGCAGACCTCAAATCCTCCAAGCCAAGCCGCGAGTTGAAGAGAAATGAGGGTTTGAAATGTGTTACCCCTATGGACCTCCTTGGAGAATAGTTTCAAGTAGAATCTCAAGTCTACATTGTGTTTATCTTTCAAAAATTCCCTTCATATCATGTAATGTGACCTTGTGATCATAATCAAAGATCACATTCACAATTTCCTTATGTAATCCAATTATGTGACTGCTTAACATATTTCTCCCCACATTGATGAAAGTCATCGTAAAGATTTCTAGGGTGACATTATCATGCACATTTCCTATGTTAAATAGTTTTCACCCCATTGTTGCTAGTATCACCCCTATAGTCATAGGAACAAATAATAAGCAAACACCGAATTTGAATAGTCAAATCCTCCCATAGAAAACTACAAGGATATTCTTTGATAGAAACTTTTCCTTCCATCATTACATCTAGAATGGATTCAACATCTTTTTTAAAACACTACCTCACCAAAAAAATTAATGATGTTTGATCATATACTTCCACTTGGTATCTATAGCATCGCCTCAATCACATACATTATTGAAAATGGAGTTCACATTTTAGACATTTAACCAATATTGAAAAATTTGCCCAAACCAAGTCAACTTTCAATTCGATTTGATATGGCCATTGCATCCATTTGATGAATAACATATTTTAATAGTATATTTGTCATTGTATTTGTCTCTCTATAATATACTTTATAAGAAAGAAAAATCCAACCTATCCAAAAATTATACTATCAAATCCACCCATTTTTTACGAACTTTTAATTATTTCATTATATCACTATGTATATACAAATTAGAGAATTCCCTTTAATGTCCAACATCCACAAATTTTTTTATTCAAAGAGGTTGAGGCCTTCATAAAGGGAAAACTTAACCTCATTATTAGTTCCATATAAAGGTTGTTTGGAATAACCCAAATGAGGACTCTGACCTTGTTTCTGATATTTTTGAGTACTAAAAATATTTAACTTTTCCCTTGTTATGAAGAGTCATATTGGGTAAACCTCAAGCTAGTGTACATCGATGTCTATGTTAGGAATAAAGCATTTTAAAACAAAAAGATAAAAATGAAAAAAAACAAAGAAAAAGAAAAAAAAAAAGGAAGTGTCTCAACCTTGCATGGAAATAAAAAATAAAACAAACCAAGAATAGAAGATTTTGTGATAGGTGAAAAGTGGTTATTTTGAGAAGTATCTTTTATATGAGGATAGAGATAAGATTGCTAAGAGATTTTATTATATTTTTCTAAAAAGAAAAGTTTATCTCTAGAAGATTCTCATATGTAATGTAATACTATATATTGGTACTTTGAGATAGCCATTTGAGTGAGAGAGGTGAGAGTTAGTTTGCAAGTCTACATGTTGTCGAAATGCTACTGAAATTCCTCTAAATTGAGTTGAGGTGAAGACTCCTGTAAGAACTTGCATTGCAAGTGTGTTGTAATCTATTTCAAGATTTGATAATACATTGTGCAGGTTTTGGAGTGTGGGGTTTTTCTCCCGAAAGGGTTTTCCCCACGTAAATCACTCTATTATGGTTTTATTGTTTATGGTATTATGTGTTTCTTCAAATCTCTATAATATTTTATTTGAAATTTGGATAATTCTCTTCTCAATATTAGCATAGGAAGAGTTTCCGCACACCTTTGCTTCCTTACAAGTGGTATCAGAGCCTAGCCAATTTTGGTTCTATTTGTTGGGTAATGGGTTTTTTTGAGCTAATCAAGTTTGAGTGGGAGCTTGTGCAGAGTATTTCATATTCTATGTTGCAAGATAATAGAGATGGGGAGCACATCTAGGAGGATTAAAGTAGAGAAGTTTTCTGGCACAAACTTTGAGATGTGGAAGCTGAAGATGGAAGATCTATTGATTGATCGGGATCTATGGGATGCAATGGATGAAAATTTCCAGAGGCCTATGGATCCAACTTTGGCTACAAAATATGATGTAATGGATAGAAAAGCTAAAGGTCTAATAGGAATTTGTCTTGTAGATTCAATTTTGATAAATGTCCATGAAGAACCCACTTCGAAGAATCTTTGGAAGAAGTTGGGTGAGATATACCAAGCCAAATCTATAGTAAATAAGATTTTCTTAAGGAAGAAGTTATATTCATTGAGAATGGAAGAAGGTGGATGAATTTTTGAGCATCTGGAAACATTCAATATGTTGGTGACTTAGTTGACCTTTAAGATGGATGAAGAAGAAAGATGCCAAACTTTGTTGTGTTTGTTGCCAGACTCATGGGATAGCCTAGTCATGGCCATTAGGAGCACTTATGTCATCTTGAAGATGGAGGACATTGTTGGTTCTCTACTGTCTAAAGAGATGAGAAGGAAGGTCTCTCTGAGTGCCAAAGAGGCTTTGAGTGTTCGAGGAAGACCAAAAGAATGAGGCAAAGATGAGAAGGAACATGGCCATTCCAAGTCCAAAAAAAAGTGGAGATCAAAATCTCCTAGTAAGTCCAAGGCAATATGTTGGAACTATGGCAAACCCAGACACTTCAGAAAGGACTGTAAAGAAGACAAGAAAAAGAAGAAGAAGACGCAAGATTCTAATTCTGAGTCTGAAAAGGAAGATGGAGCATCTGCCTTTATTGCAGCCTTAGCCACTTGTGCAAATGATAATGTATGGTTGATAGACTCAGGTGCATCTTTCCACATGACTCCTAACAAAAATTGGTTTAGTAAGTATGAAAACTATGATGGTGGTAAGGTGTATTTGGGTGATGATTCTTTCCTTGATATTGTTGGTCATGGTAGTATTCATGTGAAATTTTTTAATGGTAGAGTTATATGATTTAATGGTGTCTTGCATATCCCAGGACTAGCAAGAAATTTAGTATATGTTAGCAAGTTAATAAATGTGGGTGTGCATGTACAGTTTTCTTAAGCAGGTGTGAAAATGGTGAGAGGTGCTATGGTGATAGCGAGAGGAAGTAGATTGGGTGCATTATACCATCTTGATGCATGTACAGTTGAATGTAATAACACTTATGATAAGTTTAAGCCAAAAACTACTTCGCTAAAAAAAGAGATGGTTTCCTCTTCTACGAATGGTCGTGGCTTCTAGGTACCCAAGGTTGCTCTATCTACCAAATCAAATTTTCCTACAGAGAAGACCATGTTATGGCACCAAAGGCTTGGCCACATTGGAGAGAAGGGTTTAAAAGCCCTAGAAAATAAAAACCTCATTGAGGGTTTGAATGATTGCAATCTAGAGTTTGATTTCTGTGAACATTGTATTTATGGCAAACAGAACCGTATTCAGTTTTACTCATCTTCTCATAAGTCTTCATGTATCTTGGATCTAATTCATTCTGATGTATTTGGTCCTGTTGATGTTTCTTATATTGGTAAATTAGTTTATTATGTTACTCTTATTGATGATTTTAGTAGAAGAACATGGGTATATTTATTAAAGAGTAAATCTGAAGTTTTCAGTCATTTTAAGGAGTTCAAGGCTATGGTAGAAACTCAGAATGGAAAGAAAATTAAATGTTTGAGGACTGACAATGGTGGTGAGTACTATTCTACAAACTTTGATAGATTATGTACATATTGTGGGATTAAAAGACAAAAGACAACTCCATATTCTCCACAGCAGAATGGAGTTGCAGAAAGAATGAACAAAACATTGATGGAGAAGGCTAGGAGCATGTTGGGTGGAGCCAGTATAGAACACAAACATTTTGGGCTGAAGTTGTTGCCACTGCTTGTTATTTAATAAATAGATCTCCTACATCAGCGCTTATTGATAAAACGCCAATGGAGGCGTGGTCAGGGAAAAATCCTTCACTTAGACATCTATGAGTTCTTGGGTGTGAGGCATGTGCACATGTACCTAAGGAGAAGAGAACAAAATTGGATTCTAAGGCTGTCAAATGTATCTTCATCAGCTATAGCTATGGTGTGAAAGGATACAAGCTTTGGGACCCTGTTGCACAAAAGGTAATTTATTCTAGAAGTGTTATTTTTAGAGAGACTAAATCTTCACCTGTTAATTTTCAACCAGAACAACATAAAGAAATTGAACAAAAAAAAGATGTGATTCAAATTCCTTCTACACCTGAGGAAGTTGAGTTGATACCCCAAAATAGACAAGAAGTTGAGGAGAGCTCATCAAGCTCTGAATATTCAGGAGAGGAGGAAGAAGTGGAAGAACCTTCACCTCAACTTGTTTGAAGGTCTACAAGGGAAAGGAAACTGCCTCAAAGGTATGGGTATTCACCTGATGATTGGAAGTACATGTATTTTCTTTGAGTGCTAACGTTGATGAACTGAGATTTGTGCAAGAAGCTTTGGGTGCTAATGATACAGAGTCCTAGAAAATAGCCATGGATGAAGAGATGGAAGCTCTTAAAAGGAATGATACATGGGACCTTGTACCATTGCCCGAAGGTCAAAAACCTATTGGATGTAAATGGGTGTTTAAGAAAAATATTGGTTCATATGGAAATGTTGAAAAGTATAAGGCACGATTGGTTGCAAAGGGATACTCTCAGGTTGAGGGTATTGATTATGGTGAGATCTTTTCTCCTATTGCTAAAATGACATCCATTCAGTTTTTATTATCTATTGCAGCAATTTATGATCTAGAGGTAGAACAAATGGATGTGAAAACTGCATTTCTTCATGGTGATTTGGAGGAAGAGATTTATATAACATAGCCAGAGCTCTATGTGGTAAAAGGTAAAAGTAAGTTGGTTTGTAAGTTAAAGAAATCTTTGTATGGCCTGAAACAAAGTTCTAGGATGTGGTACCAAAATTTTGATACATATGTGTTGAGTTTGGGATTTGTGCAGTCTAAATATGATCACTATGTATATTTTAAATCTAATGGTGATTATTTCCTGGTAATTGCTTTATATGTTGATGACATGTTGTTTATTAGGAAAGCAAAAGGTTTGATTGTAGAATTGAAATCACAGCTCTTTGTGAAGTTTGAAATGAAAGATCTTGGTGCAGCAAAACACATACTTGTGATGGAGATAAGAAGAGATCATGAGAACAAGAAGCTATGGCTTAGCCAGAGTAAGTATGTTTGTTTTGTTTTGCAAAGGTTCAACATGCAGGATTGTAAATCACTTTGTGTTCATGTTGCATTGGGAACGAAGCTCTCTATTTTGCAATGTCCTACATCCCCATCAAAGATGGAAGACATGAGCATAGTGCCTTACCAGAGTGTAGTCAGAAGCTTAATGTATGCTATGGTCTATACAAGACTAGACATTTCCCAAGCAGTGGGAGTTCTTTCTCATTTTATGTCTAATCTTGGAAGAGTGCTTTGGGATGTAGTTAAGAGGGTCTTCAAATATTTGCAGGGTACATCAGAGTACTCTATATGTTTTCATGGTACAAGAGATCAGCATTCCCTAAGTATTTGTGGTTTTGTGGATTCAGATTGGGTTGGTGATGTTGATAGCAGAAGATCCACCAGTGCATATGTGTTTACTCTTAATGGTGGTGCAATCAGTTGGATGAGCAAGCGATAGGCTATGGTTGCTTTTTCCACTACTGAGGTAAAGTACATGGCAGCTACTCATGCTTGTACAAAAGTCATTTGGCTAAAGCGTTTATGTTCATATGTTGGATTGAAACACGGAGTAGTTGTAGTCTATTGTGACAGTTAGAGTGCAATCTCCCTTGCGAAGAGCTCAACTTTTCATGCCAGGACCAAACACATTGATTTTCAGTATCACTTTGTAAGAGATATGGTCGAGGATGGTAGGGTGAAGCTGGAAAAGGTAGAGATTGTGGTGAATGTTGCAGATGCATTAACAAATCCTGTGAGCATAGAGAAGTTTAGATGGTGTTCCAAATTAATGGGCCTTTCAGCCCCCAACAATTAACTATATAATTTCTATTGGCTCATGCAAGGTGTTCGACAAGTGGGAGAATGTTAGGAATAAAGCGTTTTAAAACAAAAAGATAAAAAAAAAAAAGAAAAAAAAAAGGAAGTGTCTCAACCTTGCATGGAAATAAAAAATGAAGCAAACCAAGAATAGAAGATTTTGTGACAAGTGAAAAGCGGCTATTTTGAGAAGTATCTTTTATATGAGGATAGAGATAAGATTGCTAAGAGATTTTATTATATTTTTCTAAATTTTTTATCTCTAGAAGATTCTCATATGTAATGTAATACTATATATTGGTACTTTGAGGTAGTCATTTGAGTGAGAGAAAGGTGAGAGTTAGTTTGCAAGTCTGTATGTTGCCGAAATACTGCTGAAATTCCTCTAAATTGAGTTGATGTGAAGACTCCTGTAAGAACTTGCATTGCAAGTGTGTTGTAATCTGTTTCAAGATTTGATAATACATTATGCAAGTTTTGGAGTGTGGGGATTTTCTCCTGAAAGGGTTTTCCCCATGTAAATCACTGTGTTATGGTTTTATTATTTATGGTATTATGTGTTTCTTCAAATCTCTGTAATATTTTATTTGAAATTTGCATAATCCTCTTCTCAAGATTAACATAGGAAGTGTTTCTGCACACCTTTGCTTCCTTACAGTCTATACTAGTGAGCCTCTGGTCATTTCCCTCATTTTAATTTGGCTATCCCTATTTATTTGTCTTCTTTTTCTTTTTGAGCATGGTCAAGCCCCATAAATTTGGAGTGTTTCAAGAATTTCTTGTGGCAGTATACATTTCACAAGTGCGAGAAAGACTGGCATGTCTTCATGAGAAAGGTGTTATCCATGAAGATATCAAGGGTGCAAAAATCTTGACAAAAAAAATGGGTTTGGTCAAGCTTGTTGACTATGGAGGTGCCACTAAAAGAACTCCTAGTTCAACAGTCACTAGAGATAATAAAATGAAGATTTCGAACACTACTACTACCTTAAGAAATGGTAAGAATTTTTTTTATTCATGAACAATCTCGGGCTGTCATATGAACAAATGGCATGTCTGTGGAACACTCTGAGAAAAGCTTTCCACATGCATTGACATTGTTACCAGTCATGCGGTTTGGAGGACAACATCATGCTGGGCTTGGGTTCCTGCTGTCAGTATGGTACTGCTTGGATATATGCCTCAAACTCAAATCGGTTTTTGGCTCTGATGGAAGCAAAATAGGGCATCCCCATAATGTGTAGAGGTATCAAACGTAGAGACCATAACTTGTAAGCAATTGTTGTAAATCTGGACACTGGCACCACATCATATCCTCTAATAACCAATTTTCAAAACCCCTGAAGATGAAACATTTAGACTCTACATAAAAATGATCAATATTTTTCTATCCAATTCGCATTTTTTGTTCACATTTATATTTCACATGTCCTCATCCTTCCCGATCATATCAAATGCCTAGTTGTTATTTGGGATACCACAATTTGCAAATATATATAATTATTAATTGTATTGTTCATTTCAGGTAATCTCCACTAATAAATGTGGTATTGAATTCAAATGATTCCTCTTCATGCAACAAATCTGTACAATACCCATCTAATTGTTTAATTTTATAAACTTGTTTTCTTGGTTGGTTGATTGACGATAAATCTTGTTTTGATTGTTAGTAAGATTCTTTATGAAATCCTTTTTGCAACTGAGATGTTTTTCTGGCACCAAAACTAAGTGCATTGTTCTCATTTTTAGCAACATTAGAACAAGAATCTCTTCCAATTCTTTGAGGAATGAAGAAGGCAATTTTGTTAATGTTGGCAAAAATATACACTTTTTGGCTTGAATGTAAAGTTGTTCATCAAACTCACCATCCAACTATAACATTCTTTTCAAATCAAAATAAATTATACATTCTAAATTCATACTGCTTAGTTTTTTATTTAGAGCTCTCAACTAATTCTCTATCACATTCAACCCTAGTTTCCATTACTCTACGATGGGGAAAACCTAATCAACTACGACATCTCTTTGGCGCTTATGTGCTCTATCATTGTCATCCATTGCATCTTTGTCAATCCTAGAACCTTCTCCCTGGCAAAATTTAATTTGGATAAGACCAATAATTCACTTACCTATGTGACTCGAGTACGTTCAATTATAATTGATGCAAGCAAAGATATCACCCCAAAAGAACTTTCCAGGCTGAAGAACCTGGTGCTCAATTAAATTGTTTAGACACATTAGAAAATTGAATATTATTCACATGTAAGAAAGGAGCATGCTAGAAACACTTCAATTGGAGCATCTAAGAAGAATCTATTTTGTATTAGATCATTAGGTAGAGCATTTACATGCTTGAAGATTGTAGTCCTTGATGTTTAGCATGACTTTAAAGCCAATTATTTTAAGGTTTGACCTATGAGAATTTGTCCCTTAGTAATCTGAAATCCCTCTAAAGGTATTCTTGAATACCACTAGTTATTTCAATGTAGTAAACATTTTGGATATTGGGTGAACCATAGAGTGAAAGCTTATAAATTATAATATTAAATCCTCAATCGTAAATGATTTAAACCTATAGACTTGACTTGGAAAAAGTTAGTCTTTATGTATAATTTGAGGCAAAAGAGAATCCAATTCTAATTCCATAACAATGAGATTAAGAAGCATATCAAAATCATCTAGAGTTCAATACCTTTATGTATTACCTTTAATTTCCTAATGTAGTATAAATTATTTAATTATCACTTCCACAATTATCAATTACTAATGTAAATGTGTTAGTGTGTGCATAAAATTATATTTGTTTTCCTTCACTATCGTATACATATAAAAACACATGTATGATACCTTATTCTTTACAATTAACTAATATATTATATATTAATACATAACTACCACTATTATCTAGAAAAAAAAGTATCAAACATTATCTTTATAAAATCTTTTTTATGATGATGAATCTCACCATTTGAAATATCAATATAAAAATAAAATAAAATTAAGAAACATTAATACAAAATATAACATCCAAGCTTTAATAAGAGCATTTAAATACTTCTAAATATACACATACTCATACGCATTAAATTTATCTTTTTAATTATTTAAACATTTTAATAATTAATTTTTAATATAAAATTTATTTAACACAATAAAATTTTAAAAATAAATAAATAATATTATGAAAAAAGTAACATTAGAATATTAAAAAGTAAAATTAAAATATTAATGATCATGAAGAATATGTAGCGCTGTTGTTTGTGTCCCTCCTTTTTTACTGTTGTCTTGCTAATGGTGTGTTACATATGGGCTGATTTATGCTTTATGTAGTTTTCTTTAGTTTTAACTGCTCTTTTTTGTAAAGGGTTTTGGGCCCCTTCAAAACCCATTTTTTACCTCTAATAAAAAAAATTAAAATATTAACGTTAATATTATGGAAAGGCTTCATGGCCATGACCCCATTGCATCAGTGGAATTTGTTTCTTGTTGGCATAATCACAAGCTCCAAATTAAGGGAATGGTTTTTGAGTTAAATGAGGAGTTTATAGCTACAATTACGTGGTTGCCTATCGTTGGATGTAAATTCTTTAAAGATAAGAAAAGTAATGAGGCTATGGCTCAATTCTTTAACGATGATGAACATAAGAAGCTTATCAAGTTGTCATCTTGGGGCTATGAGTGGACATCTCTTAAGAAGATTTGGGCGGATATTGTGGAGATTATTATGCAGTATATGACCCTTGAAGGTATATTTACTACAATATTAGGCCACCATTTTATTGTGTTAAATAATTTTAGGCATGGGCTCTTTATTTCATTTCCTTTCTTTTTGTTTTCCTTGTTGGAGGTGTCTATGTATGCACATTTGAAAAATGGGAGGGCATCAGTGTTGCACAAGGGTCTCATCTTGCTTATTATGGAACATGCGAATGCCCACATTCCTACTAAATCTTTAAAGGGAAAGGAAAAGACGTTGGGTGATGGGTCCCATTTGTCTGGCTTGGATACTAGTGTTGGTGGGTAGGAGTGGGTTGAGGAAGATGAGGATAGGTCTTCTTCCCCCGTTGTCACCCCTTCTAAGAAGAGGAAGAAGGAAAAACCTAAAGGAAAACAGGCTACCAAGAGGGTTATTATTCAAGAATCAAAGTCCCAAACGGATGGTAATGATACAAAAGTTGGATCTGGGGAAAATGTTGTCTTTAATGGCTAGGATGATGTAGTAGCAGGAGGTAAGGAGGAGGGCTTGCTCGAGAATGTTGTGGTTATGGAGGACAAGGAGAGGCCAAGAAGGGATTCAAAGCATATTGCAAATTTGAAAAATAGGAGCTGAAAGGTGGTAGTAAGGTCACAATTGAGAATCATGAAGAGAAGGGCTTAGACGAGAAGACGGTTGAAATTGATGATTCCCTAGTTTGAAACTCACCTAGTGTGGAACCCTCTGGTGAGAAAACTATGTAGGAGGAGTGTGGTAATCAGAAGTTTGGTAAAGTTGAATCTCTCAAAGTTAATCCACTTTTGGAGGACTTCTCGTATCTTAATGACCATTCTACATCAATGTTCAAACTCCTTGACATGGCGCATGCAGGGGCCATAGTGAATTTTAAGCTAGCAAAGTGGACCTTACAAGAATTCAACAGGGTGAACATTAAGATTAGGGGATTGAAGGAAAATGTACAGAATCTTCCAAAAGGCTCTACTTCGGACATTTTGATTGATAGAATTATGGATTTAGAATGTTCTTTTTTGGACTTCAAGTCTGTATGTGGGCAACGTCTTTCTGATTTGGAGGCCAAGGTCTTGGACACTAATGCAAACATTAAGAAACTTTTGCAAGCATGCCACATTTCTGTTAAGAATAGTGCTGACTTCTTGGAGGTATTGTTCCACAAGATCAGTTTAAGACCCCATCTTTCATGCAATGTATTATTTGTGTGTTTCCCTTGGTTGAGTACATCACTATCAATTAGAGAAGATAAACTAGTAAATTATGCAAACTTGATCTAATAGGAGCCTTGAGGTGTATGTTCTTGTAGCATTAAATATGCTATATACCATGTGAACCATGAAAATGAATCAACCAATGCTTTAAGTATATGTGCAATTTTAGAATAGTCACTCAATAGAATTCCATGGATTCTTTAGTTTTGGAAATAATAAAACTCTTTTAAGTTAGTTAATGAACCTTGTACTCTTATTTTGCATGATGATAGTAAACCACATAGGAAGGTGTCACTAGTGAGCATGGTATGTGACAGAGAAATAATTTATGAATTATTAATTTGTAGTTGAGTTCAGAAAGAAAGATAATCCTTGTATTGTTAATTATTCTTACAGTATTGGGGACTATGTGATTCTCCCATCTTTACAATGAAAATTCAACCTTGTTTTGACATTGATATGTTATTGTGACACACATTCCTTGAACTTCATAAAGTAGTTATTCTCAATGTAGTGTCCATATACTCATGAGGATGTTAGTGCTAAAGTTTGAATGTTTTATGTAGTTGATTAGTTAGTTGTTGTGATTGGATTCAATTTGGAGAGGGGTTTAAATTGATATAACAAATATTGGGATAATATTGTTTTGATAGAGGAAAAAATAGGTTTTGAAGTGACCCTAAACCCTTTATAGTAAAAATAGGGCTGTAGAAAGAACAACTAACAGCTAACCAAACACCAACCCCCAATAAAGACCCGTCAAGATATACATTTAGAATTACTCTTGTGGGAACAAAGAGTCATTTCAGAAGAAGACCTAGAGAAATTTGCTTTCTTGCCCTTAACAGTAGTCCAACCTTCTTCCACTTGTGCTACCTTACACTGCCAAGCCAACACACTATTTTCCTAAAGATGAATACCTGCAATCACCATCTCGGGGATTTCATCATTAATGTTTAGTGCAGGCAATGGTGAAATAGAGGAACCACCAAAAATGATAGCCAGATCGCAATCACCAGGAGTGGCATTCACAGACCCAAGCTCACAATCTTTAGGGGTTTCAACATGATGTTCAACTTCAGCAACCCCACCAATTGAAATATCTGAAGGGGATACCTCACAAGCAAGTGAATCTGAAGCAACCACCTCTGAAAAACTCTTATGTTGATCAACATTCTTCTCAAATCCACCATGAAGTCGATGCATTTTTCTCAAATCCACATTGTGCAACAGCGTGACCTATTTTAAAAAATCTTCTACAATAGAAGGGAATCCCTTCATAGTCCAAGGATTGGACCCAAGAACCCTTAGAAGTTTTAATTAAAATCTCAGCTGGCAGCCCTTTTGAAACATCCATTTCAACCAAAATTTGGGCAAAGGTGGAATGAAGTATGTTAGAAGTAGCAAAATCTACCAACAAAATATCACCTAGGGCATCACCCACTTCTTCCAAAAGAGGATCAATCCATAAGTGGAGGGGAAGATGAGGCAGCCGAACCCAAATCAGGATCTTGCCAAAAGTTTCAGAAGCAAGGTTAAAATCAGCATGCCAAGGCGTGATCATCAATAAAAATTTATTCTCCCAGCTAAAAAAATTGTCATATAAGATAATGTTTATGTCCTGACCATTGTCAAACTTAACCACAAAAAACCCCTTAGCCATGGGGAAAATAAGAACTTTACCAGAGATTAGAGGTTGCCATTCCTTGGAATTCCAAGAATGTAGCTGAGGAAGGTTAGGCCAAAAGCCTTTAAATCGGCAAATCACTCCAATTGCAGAAAGCTTAGAAACCTTCTCCTCTATTTCCTCTTCTGTCTCCACCTTCAGAGCCACTGAAACAACATTGGAGATAGGGATGAAGCCTCATATCATCGACCATTGAGTAATAATTGGAAATTTCATTAGTATGTCAAAATGTAAAAAAATATTGGTCATAAATTTTAAGAATATGATTTTTAGATTGCTAACATTAAGTGACTAGATTTGTGCATTTGAACAATGGAGGCTACATGATAATCCTTTCGGCAATGCAAAACCAAGCACATCCAAGGTATGAAAAAAAAATAGTTATCATCAAGTCAAATTACATCATTATAAATATTTTATTTTGATTAATTATATTTTGGAATACTGACAATGAAAGTAAGTTGGAGGGAAACATATATCAGAGTCAATGGAGAACAAGAGAACCTTAGAACCCAAATAGTTCTATAGAGGTGTTTGTGGGAAGCCCAAGGTTGTCCTCTTGTGATTTTTTTAGTCTTCGTGTGTCTTGAGAGGTAGGTTAAAAGTTAAACTCGTATAGGAATTTATAAGCCATTTTTCTTGAGTCAAACATGAAGGAAAAAGTGTTATTAAGGGAATTTTGAGGCCTCAACCCAAGCACCTATGGTTAGGGTACTTGGAGAGAGGGTTAGAAGGTGGTTAGGGTTTGTTTTGCTGGGCATAAAGTTTTCTTGGGAAGCTGGGAGAGGGGCTTTTTGGTTCCTTTTTACGTGGCTTTTCTTGACTGGTTCTGGAGGGAAGAGAAGAGGAAAAGGGGATGCAATGGAGGTTTGGTGAAATCTCTCAAAGGGTCTATGCTCACTTTGGGGAGGTAAGTCCTCTTATTTACATTTTTTGGTGGAGGATTCATGAGGATTTGAAATAGGAAATAAGTATTGTTTCTGGCATTCCTTCTTTCTGGTTTGAGCATGCCATAGTTTCAAGATTTTCTTGATCTGTTGTGTTTTGGGTAAGGCTGTGTGTTCTTTCTTTTGGGGTGTAAGGGAGTTAGAGTTCTAATGGTTCTCTTGGGCTCGGGGGTATGGTGAGAGCTTCATTAGCTCGATGACCCATTACAGTTGGGTGGAGGGATTTCTTTCTCCCATTGACTGTTGGTTACTAGGTATTCAAGTTGCAGAAAGTTCACCAAAGAAATCAATTTCTTAGCCTAAATCAAGAAACTAAAACTATGGTGCAATATTTTCATAGTAAAACAATTAGGGAGTATAAAGTTACCCCTACTAAACAAATTCAAGTGGGCCCACCCTTAGCAAATTAAAAATATAGTATAAGTGTTTTTATAATAAAATAATTAAAGAATCTAAAAATGCCATAATTAATTAATTTAAGTGGGTCCACTTTAGTAGAACCGATTAGATGACTTTTATTTAATTTTAAGTAATAATAATAATAATTCTATTAGAGAGATTTAATCTTTTTATTTTATTGATTAATTAATTTATTTTTACTTTTTTTTCTACAAGTCTTTTGTAAAACAAATTTAATAAAAATAATAGAAAATAAATCTTGGGGCTTAGAGGTTTAAGCACAATATATTTAGGTCTTGGTTTACATTAGCTATTATGGATTTTTCTTGTGACTAAATTAAATTAATGTTAGAACAAAAGAAATATTATCATACGTTACACATAGCAACAATAACAATTGTATATAAATGAAAACATTACATCCCTTTCAATGTTAATTTTGATGTCATGATATTGCTATCAAGATTCAACCATGTAGTTTCAAGTCAAACTCATTGACCCATATTTCATGAGTAGCAATAACATGGGTCAATGAGTTTGATTCGAAACTACATGGTTGAATACTGATAGCAATATCATAATTTGACACGCTGTGGAAAATACCTCCTACTTATCAATCTTGATGTCATTATTTGATATCGATGTGGTTACATCATGGACTATTTGCACTAATATTATTATTTCCTCGGTAGGGGAGAAAATATTAGGGCATAAATAAATAGTGGTTGCACAAATACTATTCTTCTTTGTGAAAACAATGTGACCGACCCACTTTTCTTTCATCATCATAATTGCTTAATACTAAGTTAATAGTGCTTATAACTTTCAATACTTGAAAATTTCCTTTCCCATAATGTAGTATTGAGTATTAGCAAAGGTAATTATGTAATAAATATAATAAAGATGGATGATTGTATAAAGATACATTGTAAATGGAATTTAATGTTTATTTAATTTTCATTCTTAGATTGTGAATTATGTAAATTGAATACTTATATTTATTTCAATGTTTTCTTTGGTTATATTCAATAGAAACAATGACAATTAAATGAAGGTTTGTATCCTAATAAAAAAAAAGAGCTTGTATGTTAGTGAATGGCATTCATAGTATAGTTCTAATATTGAGACCTTTCTTGGTTTTCACAATATTTGATTTTCGTTAATATATATATATAGTGATTCCAAATCAGCCTAGTTATGAATATGTATATAGGATGTCCTCTCATAAGGGGAGACTATTGTCATCCATTCTATAAATTTTTTTCTTATTTAAATTATTTCATCTATTTTGTTATTTGGATGAAACTATGGTTATCTTTAAACTCAATCATCATTACTATAAGTTTTAAGAACTATTGGAATGTTTAGTTAAATTGTCCCAATATGAATTCTTGTACCAAGGGATTAAGATTGACTTGAAGGTTTTTTTTTTTTAATTTCTAGAATGCCCTGTACTTTAGTTTAAACTTAGATGTAATGGGATTGGTCCTTTTATTTATTATATTTTTTTTAAAATCATTGTAGACTGTGCTCCTTTCAAATTCAAGAGGTTGACTACAATTATTAATGCCTTATATGGATAAGGCACATGCATGAATAACCCCTACCTAATAAACCTCAAAGTCTTAAGATAGTTAATTGTGCCTTTTTTTATGACAACATTAGATCCAAAATCTCTAGAGAGGTGAATTATCCTAGACATTCATAGGATGAATGTGTATTGCCAGTGGCATGTCGGTAATGAAATTGTGCAAACGACAACATCCAATGTTATATAATGCCAACTTGTCAAGCTTAGTAAGGCGTTAGTTGCTTATTTAAAAAAAAAAATAGCTGTGCTTTTTTTCCTATGTGCAAATTTACGGCATGACAATTAGTGAGCTAAGAGAAGACCAGATCTACTTTACGGAGTTGATGGAGAAGGACCTGACTTCTAAAGGAAAAGGTAAAAAGGTTGGGAAGGATAAAGCTAAAATCCTTGCTACTAGAGGGAAGGGAAACTTGAGCAAATCCTTCAAGGAAGAGAAAAAAGAACTATTGGACATGATTGGTCTTCATAGGAACCAAGAGCTTGAGGTGGCTAACACCTTAAGGAGTATGAAATAGTGTCTATTTTTGTGTTTTTCTATGTTTGTTTCGTGTTGTCTGGTCTCTTTTTGTTTACTATTGTTTTGTTGCTTTTTTGTTGTTGGTTGCTACTGATGGTGTAATGTTTTATCTTTGAGCAACATTTTGTATGTTTTGGTTGTTGGTTGGTGTTGTATGCATAATGTTTTATCCTTGAGCAATATTTCGTTTGTTTTTGTAAAGGGTTTCAGGTCCCTTCAAAACCTGCTATTCCCATATAATCAAAACAATAAAATATTAATAAAATAAATATAATATAATATTTCTATAACATGGGACTCTGCATAATATATTTTTCAAGTATCACATTACATCTCATGAAAATACTGAAAAAATGTGTAAGCAAGTTGTCTGTATTTCTAGAAACGAATGTATGGTTCATTGAACTATGTAATAGTTAATTGACAAAAAAACCACAGTTACATTATAACAAGAATTATGTGTGGTCAAAAAGTGATTATACAAAATTATACATGAAATAATTGACATACATAAAATAAAATGCATTAGAAGGGAAATGGTTGAACTTGTGGATCTTTCAAAGGAGCCTCATCATATGACCTCCTGCTGCCACTAACAAGTTTAGAACATTATTTTCTTATCTTCCCCTACTTTCTTGTGACTATGTTCAAGTTTAAAATTTTGATCATGGTGAGAGAGAAATCATAGTAAAAGAGCTCCTAATTGGAAGTGAACAATTCAACTATGGTGTAGGTGATGGGCGCCACTATTAACGCCTGATCAACATACAAATCCATTTTTTGTTTTTCAAATTTTTGTAATAGGGGAATCAAATGATGATGCCACCCGATCTGTCTACCCACTGCAAAGGGAGCTCAAACGGTTGCAAATTACTTGTCAATGGTGGGGTTGACTCTCTCACTTCCATTAAAGTTTGGTAATATTTCTTGAAAAAAGAAAGTGTGGGATTTTCTAGTGATGTGGGGCCCCAACAAACTCATTATTTCCTTTTCCAAAAACCCTTTCTCTTAGAATCTATGGATCATGGTGTGGATTTCATCATTCAATGAAGGTAGATTATTCTCTGTTATGTCAAGAAATGAGGTCTTGTTGTCCTTGCACCCTATTTTAGAGGAATGAAAAGCCATTTTTTCTACAATTCAAATAAATTTTCAAAAAGTAGATTCAAAGCACTATGATTCTTGTTCTTGCTATGATTCTTGTTCTTGTTGCATCTTCAAATTTTGAGCTTAACTATCTTCAATTTCTCATCCAAGAGTAGTTTTCATTGATTTAAAAAATGGCCACTTAAGACCCCCTTTTGGTCTCACATTTCCATGCACTTACCATAGTTTATTTATAACAACATATTGGGTTCTAGGGAAGAGTGTCCACCCTAGAAATGCAAAAAGACTAGTACTACTCATAGTCTAGATTCTCTTTCCAAATGTCTAGAAGTCTTAGCAATAGTAGGGTCCTTCCAAAAATCATCTTGACATTTTTGCATGTAGAACTAAGTTTTATGTACCCATATCAAGGGTCTTTTGAAATATGTTTTTGTGAAAATATTATCAAAATGATTAAATCCACATTATAATTTTCTTATTTTTTAAGAATAAACAAGAAATCGTAGAGATTACAATAAGAAGAAAAACAAGTAAATTTTCCAACAAACCCACCACCAATAAGAACCTAGAGACTAAACAAAATTTAAGATATAAAAACAATGATCAAATCTTATCATTTTGAAGAAGATAAAGAAACTAAACAAACAATAATTTTTCCAATGACTTCAATATTACAAAGCTTGTAAAGTTATTAGAAACACTGAACTCACATTAAAATTTTTAAAGGCAATAAATCTATGTATAATAGTTTTGGTAATAAGTAGGCTTGAAAATTATCATCCATCTAAGTGCAAATGAACCTTATTTATATTGTTCACAAAGAAATTTAATAAAATTATATGAGGAACTCACTTCTACATCTACCATGAATAACTTGATTCTATGAATGTAGGCTTTATAACGAATTAATGCTTTTTAGTATTAAAAATGTTAAGTTTAGCTTAGTTAGGATTAATTTTTATAAGCATAGCTTAGGTAGCATTACTCAACCTCAATTTTCTAATTAATGGTTTAAATTTACACATGTATTATTTGGAAGATGTGGCATGCTCTACTTCAATATTTGTGCATGTGTCATGCCCCTATTCCTTTGGCATCTCATTTATTTATTTCTCACATGGAAGATCACTATTCATGCATAGGTTTACATGCACACATTGTCCTACCTTATCTCCATCAATTGTCATATATAGAGTTGTGGAAATTTTCCTAAGTAGTGATTCTATAGAACATGGGAAACCTTCATTAGGTTCCCTTTGTTTGTTGCAATGAGTTTCTTAGCTTACTATAATTATTGTAGATTCTTGACTTTTGTGTTAAATCTAAATTGTCATTTGTGAAAGGTAGTTAGACATAGGAATTCCTCGGTAATTGGTTTAGTTAAATTAATAATCTCAACATTGTATTCTATCCATTTTCATGCCAACATTTTCAATTTGAATCCCCATTGTATCATTACACTATTGAATTGGCACAATAAAGTGATGAAATAATGAAAGTGTTTTCAAATTCATGTGTTTTGGGCCTTCGTGATTCAAAATTGACTGTATCATTGTTCCAAGGCCTACCACTGTAGTACATTAAAATTGTTTCATATTCTAGTTAGATATAGCAAGTAGTCCAAGGCCTACCATGAATATGATTCTTTATAAAATAATTTCTTTCATGGATAGGTATGTTGTCTAGTATGAATGTGTCTATTATTTATGCAATGTGTAGCTTTATAATTTTCTCTCTTGAGGAATTTCATTCTTTTACCTATTTTTACATTCTTGTAACAAAAAGATTTCAATTAGTCAACCAATAATCAATCATATGTGATGCCCCTACCCCTATAGTATGTATAGTGTAATACGTAGTCAACTTGTGGCTACCTTAACTCTTAATTAAGTCTCATTATCATTATTATAAAGTTATTGAGTCATTTATGTCAGCCTAAGGCTTATATAGGGTTATCTAGGTCACCCTGGGTGATATCCTAGGCATAAGTATGGTATCTATATGAGGTATAGGTAGGTTATTATCATCATGTTGATTATTGTGTTCGTATTGAAGATTATTTGAGTTATCCCCCTTAGAGTGGATTAGGAGGTTTCCGCCTTGAAGTGGTATATTATTATCAATTATTTGAAGCATATTCCTATTATATTCTTCTATTGTGCAAGTTATTTCATTATATCGTCTTTCCTTCCATATTAGATTCTATCATTTTTTTTGCATATATTATTCTAATATATTATATATAGTAAACTATTATTTATTGACCATCCAAGAGACCATAATTGGGAAAGTTAAGTCATTAATAATCTGCCAACAATTTTTGTAATAAAAAAGTCACTCTTAAAAATAGACACTCCAGATTAAGAGGACCATTCCTCCAAGGTCTAATATACCACAAATAGCTTAATATCCTTACTACCTCCAAAATAAATAGATTCCAAATACACTACATTAGTTGAATTTTTCTTGAATGTAATTTGCAAGTTGTTGAGTGATGTAAAATTCCTTGCTCAAGAACATATTGGGTGTTGGTGTAAATAGATAATTTACCTAACTAGTTAATTAGGGGGTCTTATTTAATGTTAAGTCCACTTAGGTCCTATGCACATTTATAGAATTCTTAGTTGTTTAGATGAGATCTTATCATATTTTATACTAACTTTTAGTTAATTATAGTGTCCTAGGTCATTTAATAATGAAACTTGAGTCATTTTTAATGTTTTGCATTAGATAGATCATTACACCTTGTCTATATAAGGCATTTTTATAGAATTCTTAGTTGTTTAGATAAGATCTTATTATATCTTATACTAAATTTTAGTTAATTCTAGTACATCTTAAGTCATTTAATAATGAAACTTGAGTCATTTTTAATGTTTGCATTAGATAGATCATTACACCTTGTCTATATAAGGCATTTTTAAAGAATTCTTAGTTGTTTAGATAAGATCTTATCATATCTTATACTAACTTTTAGTTAATTCTAGTACATCTCGAGTCATTTAATAATGGAGTCATTCAATGTTTTGCATTAGGTTGATTATTACACCTTGTCTATACAAGCAATGCTATTGTAAACTTTTGTAACATACTTCATCATCATATTTGATAGATCTTAAGCAGATTTGTGTGCATTGTAAATCGATTTGCAGGAAAAGTAAAACGTGGATCAGAATAATACATTATATATATTTTCAAAAATCCGCAACAATCATTTCCCTTCTAATGCATGCTTCATTGAACTGTCCAAGCTTACATTATAAGCAGATTTGTGTGCATCAGAAGGGAAATGGCTGTTGTGGATCTACGAAAAGAGCCCCGTAATATGACCTCCTGCTGCTTATCCGCATCTGCGCGCACCCTCCCATTAAAGTTTCAGCGGTGGGCTTTTCCGACAGCAAAGAATAGTGTTTTTTTCAGGTTTGTATAATCACTTTAATTTTACATTGTTTCAAATTTCTATGCATGTTCTCTAAATATTTCAGAAGGCCTTTGTATAGGAAACCCAGTTGGCAATTCTTCCAGAAAAAAGAGAATACCAGAAGCAAGGAAAACCAGGTAATCTATGCAGGTTCCATTTCCTTTTCATCAACTAGAGTTTTGATTTTCTTGAATCTGAATCTAAATTATCCCCGTTCGCAGTTTTTACAGATCAAATTTCAGCTTTCATTACATACCATCTTTCAAGATACAAGATGTTTCACAGACGAGATCACATGGAGAAAGAATTAAGATATTGCATTCAAAAGACAGAAAGAAGAAACTGTAATTTTGCATGTTTATGTTCGCGCAAGAAACTGTAATCTCGCATTTCTATTTTAGTAGTTAGAGGAAAATTTGTGAAAGAAGAAGATTGAAATCTTGCCTGTACTCACTAAAGATCATTCTTCTTCTTTCTTTCTGGAATGGTAGAGAGCATGTTATTATGCTTTGAAATCTGTGGAATTTGTAAATTAAATTGAAAATCTTTTATTGAGTTGTTGAAGTTTATATTGGATTTAGTGTGGAATATATGAATATATTTTTGTTCCTCGATTGAATTTGTTCTCTATTTAGGTTGAATGACTGTTGATCATAATACTGTGAGTTAATTTTTTTTCATAAGTTTTTTTCTCCTCGATTGCATTTGTTCATAGGTTGAAGTTTATATTGGATTAGTGTGGAATACAATAATATGATGAATATATTTTTCTCCTCGATTGCATTTGTTCTTTATTTTTCATAAGTTTTAAGATGTCAAGACATAAATTGATATTGCTCCTCATTCATCACTAGATAGCACAAATCAATAAAGATTTTATCACATAGTATCAAATTTCAGTATCAAGATAAGTATGCATATTGTGAAATTGCTCTTCATTGGTCAATAGATAGCACAAAGCAATGTAAATGGTGACCACTATCATTTGTGCTCATATGTGAGGTAACATTAGCCATAGCATTGGCATGTTTGTGTAACAAGATTCATTTATGAGTCCATTTGTTAAAATTATGAGATCTACTTGCCCTCATTGCCTAGAAAATGAGCAACCCTCTAACATCATGGCTTTGATGCCATGCAAGAATCTATCATATACGTGCAACAAATCTACCCATGTTGAACTAATCACAAAAATAGGAAAATGAATAAAGATATTTAATATTAATTTAATAGAGAAAATTCAAATGAGGAAGATGAAAATATAAAAGCCTCTTGGATGTATGATACATGTCGAAGAGGTAATGAGTTGACTCTCAATCGCTCCCAATCAAGATGTCAATTAACCAATCTAACTCACATAGAGGTGGGCTTGACCAATCAAAGGTGGCACCTAACTACCATCGATATAGGATTGAGGCAATGGTGGTATTTGTGTACATTGAAAAAAGGTGAATACGTGTCATTATTAAATGCTCGGTTGGGACTAACTCAATATTCCTAATATTTTAAATAAACTTATTAACATTTTCAGTAGTACACCATCTTGAAAATATTTTATTAGTAGTAAAAGTTATTTATTGTAATAAAATTCCAAAATATGAAAACTAACAAAAATGATATATATATATATATATATATATTTGAAGAATTATAACTAAATCTATATTCTTTTACAAATCAATATATATATATTAATTAGGCAACATGTTGGTCAAGGTCCTCGAGCAACTCCCTATTATATATATTAAAATAAAGATGCATTCCACTATCCTTTGAGTGAGAGGACGGAAAAATATTTTGTGTTGAATTAAAAATATAATAAACCTTCCTTTATTCCTCCAAACAATCTATTTGTTGGGGAGAAAGGAGACCCGAATTTTTAGCAACGAACTTTTTGAAGGTCTCAAAGTGCACCTAAAGACCTCCTTCGAGAATAGTTTCAAGTAGCATGTCAAGTCTACATTGTGTTTAAGTTATCTTCCAAAAATTCTCTTGATATCATGTGATGTGACCTTCCAATCATAATCAGAGATAACAGCCACAATTTTCTTATGTAATCCAATTATGTGACCATTTAACATATTTCTACCCAACACATCGATGAAACTCATCACAGAGATTTCTAGGTTGACATTATCATGCGCATTTCCCATGCCAAATAGTTTTCACCCCATTGTTGCTAGTATCACCCATTTAGTCATAGGCACAAAGATAATGAAAAAACACCCAATCTGAATGGTCAGATCCTCTTGCGGAAAACTACAAGGATGTTCCTTTTAGAAACCTTTTCTTCCATAATTGTATAGAATGGATTCAACATCATTTTTAAAGCATTGCCTCACCCAAAAAATTATAGATGTTTGATCATATACTTCCACTTGGTATCTTTAGGATTGCCTCAATCACATAATTAATGAAAATGGAGTTCATATTTTAGACATTTAGTCAATGTCCAAAAACTTGCCCGAACCAAGCCAACTTTCAATTCAATTTGATATGACCATTGCATCCATTTGATGAATAACATATTTTAATACTAGATTTATCATTATATTTATCCCTCCGTAAATTACTTTATAAAAAAGAAAAATGCAACCTATCCAAAATGATACCATCAAATCCACCGATTTTTAACCTTCTAAAAGTTTTAATTATTTCATTCTATCACTATGCTTATACAAATTAGAGAATTCCCTTTAATGTCCAACGCCCACATATTTTTCTATTCAAAAAGGTTGAGGCCTTCATGCGGCCAACCAAACTTAACCTCATTATTACTTCCACATAAAGGTTGTTTGGAATAACCCAAATGAGGACTCTGACCTCGTTTCCAGTATTTTTTAGCACTAAAACTTTTTAACTTTTCCCCTGTTATGAAGAGTCATATTAGATGAACCTCAAGCTCGGGTACATCGATGTCTATACTAGTGAGCCTCTGCTCATTTCCCCCATTTTGATTAGGCTATCCCCATTTCTTTGTCTTCTTTTGCTTCTTGAGCATGGTTAAGCCCTATAAATTTGGAGTGTTTCAAGAATCTCTTGTGGCAGTCTACATTTCACAGGTGTTAGAAAGACTAGTATGTCTTCATGAGAAAGTGTTATCCATAAAGATATCAAGGTGCAGACATCTCGACAATTACAGGGTTTGGTCAAGCTTGATGACTATGGAGGTGCCACTAAAAGTATTCCTAGTTTAGCAGTCACTATAGATGATGAAATGAAGATTTCGAACACTGCTACTACCTTAAGAAATGGTAAGAATATTTTTCTATTCATGAACAATCTCAGGCTATCATATGAACAAATTACATGCTTGGAACACTCCGAGAAAAGCTTTCCACATGCATTGACATTGTTACCAGTTTTGCGGTTTGGAGGACAGCATCATGCTGGGCTTGGGTTCCTGCTGTCAGTATGGTACTGCTTGGATATATGCCTCAAACTCAAATCGGTTTTTGGCTCCAATGGAAGCAAAACAGAGCATCCCCATAATGTGTAGAGGTATCAAACGTAGAGACCATAACTTGTAAGCAATTGTTGTAAATGTGGACACTGGCACCACATCATATCTCATGATAACCAATCTTCAAAACCCCTGCAGATGAAACATTTAGACTCTACATAAAACCGATCAATCTCTTTTCTACCCAATTCATACTGTCTGTTCACATTTTCTTGCCCTTCTCGATCATATCAAACACCTAGTTATTATTTGGGATACCACAATTTGCAAATATATATAATTATTAATAGTGTTGTTCATGTCAAACTTTTGAATCCGGCAATCTCCACTAATAAATATGGTATTGAATTCAAATGACTCCTCTTCATGCAACAAATCTGTGCAATACCCATCTAATAGTTTAATTTTATAAAATAGTTTTCTTGGTTGGTCGATTGACGATAAATCTTGTTTGGATTGTAAGTAAGAGTCCTTTTGAAATCCTTTCTGCAACTGGGATGTTTTTCTGGCACCAAAACTAAGTGCATTGTTCTCATTTTTAAGAACACTAGTACAAGAATCTCTTCCAATTCCTTGAGGCATGAAGAAGGCAATTCTAGTAATGTTGGCAACAATAGCCACTTTTTGGCTTGAATGTAAAGTTGTTCATCAAACTCACCATCCAACAATAATCTTCCTTTCAAATCAAAATCGATTATACATTCCAAGCTCATAGTGCTCAGTTTTTTATTTAGAGCTCTCTCAACCAATTGGCTATCACCCATTAGTCAAAATTTTATAATCTCCAGTCTTCAAATCCCTTTGATCTTAGTAATGAGCCATTATTTTCTTTCCCCCAAAAATGTATATATATACATGTCAATTTTATGTAGTTTTGTCCTTATTTTGAAAGAAAAAATAAATAAATTTCTATGACAAATGATGTTAATATAAACATGGTAGCAAGAAGGAAATCATAAACTCAAACAGATAATCATCATCCAATAATGCACACAATTATAAACTAGACTTTTACTAAACTAAACATAACATCTAAGGATGACCTACCAAGTTCCCACTTAATAAATCGACTCAATTATTCTACTGTGGTGTGTGCAAGCTTAGATAGGTTACGTTATTGGTTACCTAACCATGACCTTATCCTGAGTGATACTTTCCCTCCACTTGGAGGAATCGAACATGTACCTATTGAAGTCACTGAAAAAGTAACCCTTCTACTCTTTATGGCTTGTTTGGGCCCTCCTTGTGACTTTGGATTAATGTTGGCTTGATTTAGTGTTGCAATGTGGATGACACATTCACATTAGATCTTAGGACCTTGTGAACTAATGGATTTTAATGGTACTTTGCTTAAGTGTCTTTTCTATGGTCTCATTAATTAATTACACCTAATAAATCTCTTTTTAAATTTAATCTTTCCTTACTTGGAGTGTTGTAAAGTTTTGTAACACACTTTCACATACCTCTAGGCTTGTCATTAATACTTGGGTCCTCTTATACTTTAATTGTCCCTATTTTGCATCCAAAATCCTCATTTATTGCATCTTTTCGAGGATAATCTTGACACCAAGCAATAACCAATCATAATTTAGGTGTTTTTGGTTTGTGTGGCCCAAATTTGGTGATCTGGGACTCATTCACCACCTTGGACAAATGGGTCCCACCTAGATCTTTTGGCCTCAAACCGATTTTTACACATTTCTAAGCACTTTTGGTTTTTGGTCCCATACGTTATGCCAAATGGGACTCATTTGCCATCTTGGAAAATGAGTCCCATTTGGCCTAAAATTAAAATTAATTCAAAATTCTGGTGGTATTTTATTCTCCTAGATCTGATGTTGGCTTGTAGTGTTGTAATTTTGCTAATTATTGCATAATTGAGTATAAATACAAGGTTATTTCACTCATATTCATACCTAGCATTCAAGAGATTTCACACGATAATTTGAGAATTCACAAGAGAATTCAAGAGCTTTGAAGGGTAGATTATCAAGTACTTTAGAGCAACATTCAAGTGTCAATTATCATGTCAAAGATTGCATCCATCATGTTTATTATTGTGCTAACAATTGTGATGTAGGGTTTATGATTCAAGCAAGATCAACATCATTCAAGAAAGAGTCAAGAACCACATCCTTTACAACCATTTCAAGCACATTTGTAGCACCTTATTGCTCGGGTTTGGTGAGTTACAACATTATCTTTTGTTCATTCATCATTCTCCATTTATATTTTCTTTCATTTCAAGGTTTAATTACCAACAAGGGGTTTGACCAAGGAAAACCCTATTCACTAACCCCACAACATTTTCCCCTCTCCTTTGTGTGGGATTTACAATATTTCATAAGAAGAAATATTGGAGAAAAGCTTTCAAGTAAAAAAAGTTGTCAAAATCATCATCAAGCATTAGAGAACATTGAAGATCACTTATAGATTGCAAATCAAAGAGTCAGATCCAGAAACTAGTTAGGAAAGATGGAGTAGATAGTGAAGAACAAAATCAGCTTTGAAAGCTCCAAAAAAGACCAACTAGACTAATTCGCCACTTTTGGTGCATAAGTCCCAGTTTCAATACATTTTTCAGGATTTTCCAGATCTGGATACCCTTTTGGCAAATTTATGTTCCTGCACATCTTCCTAGAAATAGGGTTGATTCACCTAGCTTGGTGAATGAGTCCCAGTTAGCTGTAAAAGTAGCTTTTCTAGAATTCTAGACCCCCATTCTGCTTTCTCTGGATTCCCAGGTGCACACTTTCTTTTTTATAGATTTCTATGTTGTTTTACTCACTTTTCTAGGTCATTTAGTGTTAGTTTGCAATTCAATTAGGGTTTTGCAGTTTAGCTTGCATTTCATTGTCTTTTCCAAGTTTACACTTGGTGGTGAACCCCTCATTAGATCATATTCAATTCCTAGGACAACCCTATTGCAAGCTCTCTTTCTCTTTTGTATTGAGATCTCTAGGGTTATACTTAAGTGGAATACCTTTGAAAGTGGGTGTGAGAGAACATAACCAAACTCTATACCCCATTTTCTGCGGTTCCATTTTGGTGAGCCTGCCCTTAAAACATCATAATTCTAATTGGGAGTGCATTTTATTCTTAGATTTAGCTTTCATTAACATTGGATTAGGATTTGCATTGGTTAATTTGCATTCTAGGGTTCCAAATTTTGCATTAGTGAAAGCTCGTTTAGCTTACATTTTTGCATCCAATTTCATTGAAATCATTCAAATTCTAAATTTGCATCTTAGACATAGATCAAAAAATATAAAAAGCATTCTAAATTTTTTCAAAAAAATCATCATTGGGACTCATTCACCACCCTGGGCGAATCAATCCCTCTACATATACTGCACTGCATTTTTTGGCATTTATAGTTTAGTCTTTGAGTTTTTATTTTCTGTTAGTACCTTTCAGTTTTAGCTCACAGATTTTTTGTTTCATCCAATTCATTTCATCTAGTTTCAATTACTTCATTTTGTGCATTTCTTAAATTCACAATTTCCTTTCATTTCAAATTTTTGAATAGTTTAGAATCTGAATTTTGCATCATAGATATGTGCTTTAGCAAGCTTTGGATGTCATTAGGATGTCATTAAAGTCCTCAGTGGATGGGTCAAGTTGTGCTTTTGGAAATGACCCTAACGAAATTGAACTCACCCATGCTCCTTCAACTCCTAATGCATGTCCTCCTCGTGATGTTGACATCATTGGAGAAGAGGATGACGGCATGAATAAGTTCCTAAATGATTGTCTTAACAACCTTGAAGCTAACACATACTTATCCATCCATGTTGCAACCAAGTCACCCTATGATACCACCTCTTGAGATGTTTGGTTACTTACATCTTGAAACAAAAGTCTAACCTAATTTCCCTACAATAGGTGAACCTAGTTCCTCTACGCAAGCAAATACTCCACCATTCTATGATAACAAAGTAACAAACACTCCCATCAATCTTGAAGAAACCTATGGAAAAGGATTCACAATCTTGAGTAGACAAGGATGCAATACCACAAGTGAACATGAGATCCACCAAATCCTAGAGAAAATACCAATTAATGAAAACAAAAATGGGTTAGGATATCATGATCCCTCTCACAACATGCATGCTCCTAGAGAATATCTAAGGCTTCATAGTGATGGTACGATGATCTTAGATTCTCCTCCTGATATGAATGGCCTTGTTTCTAAAGAACAACCAATGACTAATAATTACAAGGATGATAGAATCATCTTAGGTCCTCCTCCTCCACGTTCAATTCGAGAAGTTGGTGAACCTAGCAAATGCAAGAGGTCCTACAAGCTACAAAAACTACAAACTCCTCGTCTACCACCTAAAAGTGAAAGGAAATTATAAATACTTTTAAACAAAGAACTAATCACATTACCACCAGAGAAAAATAAACTTATACTATATCCTAAATATGCAAAAGTTCCACATTGTCAATACCATAGAACTCTTGGACATAATATTGATGAGTGTCATGCATTCTTGAGTTAGTATTGAAAAACTTTCACTTTGATGGCAATTATTGCCATCGAGTAATTGCATAGCATAATCCTTTTCCACCTCTTATCATGTAATAGTTGTAGAATACTTTATTCTCACTATTACATGACCCTTTTCCCCATCACCTACCTGAGCTCATTCTTGTATTGCAATCAGTGGGGGCAAGAAGTAGACAACCTTGTCCTAGTATTTCATTTATCGTTGTCCCTTAGGCTCGCTATCGACCTTCTGCTTCTTCAAACTAAGATTGGGAGGCGAATGACCTGCTCATAGTTTCACTCGCATTTTCCTTACTAGTCTTTTGCATTCTTTCTTTCTTTTTCATTTTCTTTTGTGTGATTGCATGTGTGCAATGTGATCCCCCCTGACATTTTATGTTCTCTCTCTCTTTGTGAAATTCCGCTATTTGTACCTTCATTCTTCTCTATGTCGTGAATCTTTTATCTTTTCGCTTTTTATCTCTTTTTCAGTTACATCGTATGTTTTCCTTTTGGGGATGACGTAGGGCGTCAATACATTCATATATTTTCCATGTTGACCCAAAAGTATTTTCCTTTTCTTTTTCTTTTTCTCTTTTTTAGTTGTCTTGTGTTTTCCTTTTGGGGATGACGCAAGGCATCAATACAAACTATGTATCTTCTATGCTTACTTGAAAGTTTCTTCTTTATTTTCACTCTCCTTGTGTCATTCTTTTAGTTCTATGTATTTGGGGAATGATGACAATTCCGAGCTCTCTAAAAAAATATTGTAGCAATGAACATACTCACCCCAATCCATAGATCCCTTATGTGTTTGGTGTTTTCATTTTGGGGGCAACCCCTCTCTTTTCTTTTTCTCTTACATGACATACCTTCACTTGGAAACATATGACTTGGCATAGGACTTTCCAAGTTTTCTCTCATGTCTTCTTTATTGTTTGCATTTTTTTTCATTTGCTACTTTAAATTAATTGCTCATAGTAAGGTGTTTAGCAATTCCTTTAAAGTGGGGGCATACATTGGCATTATTCTTTTGCATTTTTCCTTTCCATGGTTCATGGTGTAGTTTTCTTACTTGATATGATGTGTTTTTTTCTTTGTGGATGACATTGGGTGTAATTTTTTTCATGAGCATGATCTCTCTTAGCATATCACATTCCTGTTAGTGGCTTGATGTGACACACTACATCCCATAAGTTGCCAATTTTATATTCTTTGATTGGTCCTCTCTTGGAGACATTAGGCACAATGTTCCCTAAGTTAAAGACCTCACATGAACTAAGCAAGACTCCTTTGAAAATTTCTTATTTTACATTTTACATTTATCGTTATATGACCACGTTGCATAACACAACTTGCATTCCTATAGAACCATCATGTTTGTTCATGAGCTCCAAGCATACAATGTTTTGCTTGTCTCATGAAGCTCAAAAATCATTTTTATGTGGCACCTTATTAAAGTTATCAGGAGGTACAACTTTGGTATGGTTTGAGTGGGAAGCTTTACTGAGGCATGACTTTCCCCATAGCCACTTGTGTGTGTGAATGAGTGCATACCAGCCATAAGTATATGTTTCTCACCTTTTTGGACTTCTCACCCAGCAGACAACTAGGAGTTTCATTGCCTTAGAGTGAGTATGTGTTTTTCGGAAAAATAACCTAGATCTAATCCGCATTGTGATGGAAAAATGGTCAAAGCTTGATCCAATTTTCTTCTCTTCATGTTTGACAGTACATGCTTGTGCCTTGTTGTTTCTCTTTATATCATTCTCATGCGTTCCTTTTTTCCTACGTTGGTTTGTCATGGGATCTTGATCACCCCTCTTGATCATCATCTCACATTATTAGCATTGGTACACTTGGACCCCTCTTGACGTGTGTTGGTATACTTTATTGTGAGTTTGAAGCAAGTTCACCCTCTCACTAAAGTGGGGGCTAGATAGAGTCACTGAAAAAGTAACCCTTCTACATTTTCTAGCTTGTTTGGGAGCTCCTTGTGACTTTGACTTAATGTTCCCTTGATTTAGTGTTGCAATGTGGATGACACATTCACATTAAATCTTGGGCCCTTGTGAACTAATGTTTTTTAATGGTACCTTACTTAAGTGTTGTGAAGGGTTGTAATTCACATTCACACTTTTCTAAGGTCTCATTATTAATTACACCTAATAAATCTATTTTTAATCTTAATCTTGCCTTATTTGGAGTGCTGTAAAGTATTGTGACACACTCACATTCCTCTAGGCTTGTCATTAATAATTGGGTCATCTTATGCTTTAATTGGCCCTATTTTGCATCCACAAGCCTCATTTATTGCATCTTTTCAAAGATAATCTTGACACCAATCAGTAAAAAATCATAATTCAGGTGTTTTTGGCTTGTGTGGCCCAAATTTGGTGATCTAGGACTCATTTGTCACCTTGGGCGAATGGTTCAAACCTGGATCTTTTGGCACCAAACCATTATTTACACATTTATAATAAATTTTGGTTTTTTCTCCCATACATTATGCTAGATGGGACTCATTCACCATCTTGGGTGAATGAGTCCCATGTGCCCCAAAATTAAAATTCATTCAAAATTTTGGGAGGATTTTATTCTCCTAGATTTGATGTTGGCTTGTAGTGTTGTAATTTTAGGAATTCTTGCAAAATTGAGTATAAATACAAGGTTTTTTCACTCATATTCATACATAGCATTCAAGAGAGTTCACAAGAGCATTCAAAATATTTCAAGGGTAGATTAAATCAAGTATTTTAGTGTAGCATTCAAGTGCCAATTATCATGTCAAAGATTGCATTCATCATGTTTTTTATTTTGCTAACAATTGTGATGTAGGGTTTATGATTCAAGCAAGTGTTTCAAGCAAGATCAGCATAATTCAAGGAAGAGTCAAGTACCACATACATTGCAACCATTCAAGCACATTTGCAACACCTTATTGCTAGGGTTTGGTGATTTGCAACATTTTCTTTTGTTCATTCATCATTCTCCATTTATATTTTCTTTCATTTCAAGGTTTAATTACCTACAAGGGGTTTGACCAAGGAAAACCCTATTCACTAACCCCACAACATTTTTCCCTCTCCTTTGTGTGTGATTTGCAGGATTAGGTTGCATAATTTATAAGGAGCAAGATTGGAGAAAAGTTTCCAAGTAATCAAAGTTGTCAAAGTCATCATCAAGCCTTGGAGAACATTGAAGATCACCTACAGATTAAAAATTAGAGACTCAGATCTGGAAAGAAGTTAGGAAAGATAGAGCCGATAGTGAAGAACAAAATCAACTTTGAAAGCTCCAAAAAATCCCAACTATACTAATTCACCACTTCTAGTGAATGAGTCCCAGTTCTAGTACATTTTCAGGATTTTCCAGATCTGGATACCCTTTTGGCAGATCCCTATTCCTACACATTTTCCCTGAAACATGACTGGTTCTCCTAGCTTGGCGAATGAGTCCTAGTCAGCAGTAAAAGTAGCTTTCCTAGAATTCTAGACCTCCATTATACTTTCTTCAGATTCCCAGGTGTACACTTTCTTTCTTCCATTTTTTTGTGTTGTTTTACTCACTTTTCTAGGTCATTTAGTGTTAGTTTGCATTCAATTAGGGTTTTGCATTTTAACTTGCATTTCATTGTCTTTTCCAAGTTTACACTTGGTAGTGAACCCCTCATTAGATCATATTCAGTTCCTAGGACAACCCTATTTCAAGGTCTCTTTCTCTTTTACATTGAGATCTCTAGGGTTATCCTTGAGTGGAATACCTTTGAAAGTGGTTGTGATAGCACATAACCAAACCCTATCCCACATTTTCCTTGGTTCCACCTACAAAGACTAACACTTGTACACAACAATTAGTTGTTTACAAAATATGCAATATACACATTACATCTCTAAAGTTATAATATCAACACAATGTCCATTCATTTATATAAATGCATTCCTTCATATAACATTAAATGAGATGACATTCATTCATAAGGCATTGATCAAAAAATGCACTCACAATTTATTCATCCACTAAATTCACATTACATTCACATTTTACCCTACTTAGTAATAGTAAATATTAATTACACAATTGGGATGTAACATACTCCCCCCTTGTGAATCATCATCCTAGATGATTTTATGTTGCAACATAAAAAAAACAACAACAATCAACATATTGTTCAACCATTTTCATAAGCTTCTAAAATAAGAGGAAACTTTTGTTGAGTCTCAACATAATCTTCCTAAGTGGCCAAGTCTTCTGCATACTGATCCCACTAGAATTTCCACTATAGAACCTCCCTATTATACAAGTAGAGCTTATGTGTTCTGAGTGTCTTGACAAGCTCAAGTGTTACCACTCCAGGGTCATGTACCTGTTACCCAATTTTCACCTACGGGCTCAATCAAGCGGGGCAATCTATGTCTTCAAGTGTTCATGAAGGCCAAATGGAGGAACATTTGCATCAAGGTTACATATTTTCTAACTTGTTTGCTTCTTGTGCAGCTACAGCGAAAAATTATGTTTTAAATTCGGCACATGGATTAAATGTGGCTCCCATAAGGGTTGAGCCCAGCGTGTGGGTGTTCAATTTTTTATTGAGAGGGTCTTCATCTTATGATTTTGCCTTGCTTTCCCGCTTTCTATTTCATTTTCCTTGGGCCCTCTCCTTTTTGTTCTGTCGAAGGCGAAGTCAGAGCTGAAACCGAACATTGGAACTTTTCCAAAGTTCCAGTTCCTTTTTTTGTTCTGGTTCTGGTTCCAATTCTGCACTTTTGTGCATTTGTTTCCTTTTGATCTTTTGTTTGACAATGGGTTGGTTTTTCCATTTGTTTATTTTTCTTTCCTTTTTCCCATTTTCTCTTTGTGTGTTGTCAGAGGCAGACCCAGAACTGTAATCGAACCTAAACTTGGAAAAGTTTCAGGGTCCCATTTTTGTTCTGCTTTTGCCCCCCACTAGTTTTCGCCCAGGATTGGTATTCATTCCAATCCCATTTGCATTTTGTTGTCCTTTGGTCTTTGTTTTTGTGTGTGCCTTGGATTTTCTTTTCCTTCCTTGCGCACTTTATTTGTTTTGGCGGACCTCGGACGCGGACCGAAACCGAACATTGGAACTTTTCCAAAGTTTCGGTCCCTGTTTTTGTTCTGGTTCCAGTTCTGGTTCCACCCATTCTTCTTTTCTTTTCTTTTTTCCTTGCTGGTGATCGAGGGATGTTTCTTTCTCTTTGATCTTCTTTGTGTTTTTCTTTCTTCCCTTTTTCTTTGTGTGTTCTCAGACGTGGATATGAAACTATAACTGAACCTGAACTTGGAAAATTTTCATGGTCTCGTCTCTGTTCTGCTTCCACCCCCCACTATGTTTCGCTTGGGATCAATTTTGGTTTCGATCTCGCTTTGGTTTCTCTAGTTTGGGGACTCTTTACTTTGGCGGAGGTAGAATCAAAACGTGGTATGGACTTGGAAATGTTGGTTAGTTTCAGTTTTAGTTCCCATTCCAATTCTGAATCTGGTCCCATTTCTTGTTTTGACTGGATCAATGGTTGTTAGTGAAGTAGGCAGGTGATCTCAGTCGTTCCTCACCAGCTCACTGAATCAAGGTGCAGGGTCTTTAGCTATTGTGAGGAGTGCAAGATGTGTACTAAATACTGGGTTACTAAGGTGGTCAAGGGAGGCACATACTTGAAATCGACGACAATGTTATAATTGTGCAAAAAAGGTGCTTGATGCTTAATCATTAGGGTTGGCGATTGACCAAGTAACCCAAATGGATGAAGATCAAAACATCCGCGAGGCCAAGGCTATTGATGAGACATCATGCCAAATGCTAGAACATTCAGCGATAGATCCTATCACAAGGAGGTCTCCCTGATGTCAGCGACAGGTATGTCTTGCTGACACCTCCCGTCGACAAGACAGGATCAAGGTCTCAGCGACCTAAACACTATGGGGCAGTCCAATAAGCAAGATTCCTAAGTGCATGATTTCTCGAGCTTAGTATGTCAGCCATGAGACTTAATGGCGGATGAGACATCTATTGGCCAAGTGGATCGACATAAATGTTAAGGTTCGATTGTCTGACAGAGCATTCAAGGAAACTTTAGGAGTCTCTAAAGGTCACACCTCTCACCGACGCTACCTGTCGCCAGGAGTTAGAACTGACATAGGTGCCCATGCCTTCCAAGCACGCAACCAACTCTGAAAATAGTCTCGGTGTCAAGGATGAGGGTTGCAAATTAATGGTGGTAGCTGAACAGTCCTTTGGCGTTAAATGCCACAGGGAGGTCTAATGGGCGGGTGACATGTGTCCCCTTCTGGTCCGATGCTTGTTGCTCCTTCTGTTTCTATAAAGAAGGATTTCAAGGCTAGAAGAGAGAGAGGAGGATTTCTTGGTTAAGAGATTGTTGAGAGAGCATTATTTAGACTTAGTAACTTTTCTATGAATACTACAGATTTGTAATACAGATACTCCTTATTTTTCTCAATAGAAAGTCATTTCCTTCACCTTTTTTCTTTGTTGTTTTAGTATTGGTTATGAATTGCATGATAAAATTCTGTGTAATCTTTTATTTTATTAGATTCCTTCAATACTGGATGCAAAGAATATTATGTCATAATGCAGGTTCATGTTAGTGATCTCTTTCAATTGTATTTATATCTATGAAAACATCATTGTTTTCCTTGTGTTTAAGCCTTAGAACAGTCAAAACCTTACATAGAATCATTTTTGTAGACATAAATCTCTGTGTTGTGAGATTTTTTAGCTTTATTGAGATTTTTGTGAGTTTCAACAACCTTGTTAAATTTTCATCTTTGGTGTACCACCTGTTAGTGATATGTTTTAAATTTCAAGCATATCCTTCTTACTCTTTTCCTTATCATTTTTTTTCTAGTATTTTCAAGTTATCTTAAGGGGAACCAGCCCATAATCTGGAGGTCCACTTCATTCCCAGGTCACCCACAACCTCGAAGTGTTCCCATGTGTCAATAGGTTGCTACAGTTCATAGCTTAGAAAGGTTGCAAACCTTATTTGACAATAGTTTTTGGCACACCTGGTGGGACTGAGAACTATTTTTCAGTCTTAAACTAGAATTATCACACTGTTGTTTGGTATGTGCAGTAGAAATTGCAGTCTTTAAGAGACAAATTTTAGCATTCTTGGTGACTCTGAGCTCAGATTTAGCAATTCTAGTGCGGTGCTGCTCATGAGAAGAGTGCAGACTAGGAGTAACTCACCTATTTTTGAGTATTTGTAGTTGTCCCTGCCTAGAAGAAGGGGGAAGGAAGTCCAGAAGGTTCAAAAGATAGTTGTTTGTTTCAGAAGATCCAAGTCAAATCCTTTTGTGAGAGGCCATACTGTTGTTCCTGTTATTATTGCTAAGAGCATCCCAGTTACAATGATTCTAGCAGTGAGAAGTTAGCCATTTGTTGTTTTTAACCAAGGCATCCCATTGAATTTGGTTTAGCATGACGAAATTCCCGTTGCTACCTTGAAAATTCTGCCATATTTTCATGGAGAGGATCATGCCACTCCAACAGAGCATATAAAAGATGTTGCTAACCTATGTGTTGTTCATCATGTGATTGAAGAAAATGTTGCACTCAGATTGCTGGCAGCGTCATTTAAAGGAAGAGTCTTACAATGGTTCAGAGGCCTGCCTGTCAACTCCATAGCAACATGGGATGAGTTAGGTAGCCAGTTGTGCAAGTTTTTTGAAGATAAATCAGACTATTTGTCATTGGTGGAACAACTGTCTACAATCAAAGGATCTCCTCATGAAGTTATGTTATATTTCAATCACCATTTCCAGAGAACGTGGGATAGAATTCCAGAAATGGTAAGGCCTACTACTAATCATGCATTTTTATACTATTTAAGAGCTTTAAATAGTGGTATTTCCGTAATGATTCAATCGATGGGAGGGGATACACTTCCTACAGCATATGGTGTAGCTGTTAGAGCTGAAAACAACCTCATATAGGTTGGTAAAATTACCCCAAAACCACCTATGCCAATATTTCCTGCTCTTCAACCTCCAATCCCCATGCAGTTACCTCCCTTGGCTATTATTCCAAGTGCACCAGCATTTCTAGAACCTAATACCCAGCCTAACGGCCAAGTAAATGCACTTCCAACTTAGTCTAAGGAACTGCAAGAGATTAAAGGCCTTCTTAGGACCTTTGGCAATGAGATGGTTAATCTCAAAAAATAGAAAACTCAAGGTTTTAAGCCTTATCAGCCCTCATTTCAGTCTAATTACCAGGAAAATTAGACCAATAGACCATCTTATCAGCCTTATAATCAAGGCCAAAGATCTACTCCTAACCCAAGGCCATATCAAGTTATGAATCCAATGTTGCAAGCACTTCCAAAGAGCTTGCACCTATCCAGAACAATTTAGTTCAAGATTATGAGTGGTGCTTTCTGTGTAATCAATCCCATAATCAAATTACCTGCACAAATGGGCTACTTAACCAAGCCTTGATGGTTCAAAATAGTTCAACAATATAGTCTAATGTGCCTGTAGCAACTAAAGTATAGTAGCAAGAGCAATAGACACATGAGTCTACATTTCTAAACTAGCAAGGGGAAGAATTTTGTGGAGTGAACCAAGCTGATTCTTCAATTGCAGACAACACACACAGTAAAAAGAGGGCAATAGATGAAGGACATCAACCTGATATAGTCCAAACTCAATCGAAACAAGGGCTGAACTAGAATCAGAATGCTCTTGGCTCATCAAAAGCTGACCAAATCTGAATGCTACCAAGAGGACAACCTTTGGTAGGAAAGCAACATTCTGATTCATTAGTCCAAGCGCCTTCAGTTAAAGGTGAGTTTATTCCTCCTAAATGTCAAGTTAAACCTACTACATCTTTCAATATACTTGAGCATATGAAGAAAATTAATGTACCCCTGTCAATATGGGATTCTCTAAGTATTCCAGGTCAAAAAGACCTGCTTCAATCTACTTTATCAGGTTTAAGTGTCTCAGATGAAAAGGAGAAAGTTGTGTTGACTAGTATTGCTATTAGTGATAAAGAATAGCAAGTTGTTAAAGCCAAGCCACCTCCTTTTTATTTGTCATTGATCATAGGAGATCCTATTGTTCACAATTGTATGGTTGACTCGGGGACTAGTAGTTCAGTTATGCCCAAACAAGTTCTTGATAAGTTGGGAATTGAATATGAGCCAATAGAAAAGCGGGTAGTACAATTGGATGGTACCGCTGTTAACATAGTAGGGGTCATTAAAAATTTGATCCTAACTTTACATGCCTATCCAAATTTTTCAATACCATAGGATATCTACATTATTGAGTTGCCCTCGTACTTTTCCCTTTGTTTATCTATAGATTTTACGGCTAAGATAGGTGGTTACCTATCCTCTAATTGGTCTCATATGTTGTTCAGAACCAGATATGGTAATAGAGTCACTGTTAAATCATAACCCATAGCCAAAGTTCATATTGAACCTTACAATCCATCTCCTATTAATGCCAACTTGTTTACAAGTGTACAAGTGGAGTAGACTGCTATTCAAGAGGTTGAGATTCAAACAAAAAGAACATTAGATATTCTTCCTAAAGAGTGGGCATCTCAAACTCATGAAGTTGGTACAGGTAAGCAGTTGGAGGAGGTTGACATTGGTGTTTATATGATGCATGAGACTGACTCTTTTATGCCTAATATTGAAAAAGACAAAGAACAACACAGTGAACATCACGAAAATGATGTGTTGGAGTTGTATTTTGATGGCTCAAGGAGTAGGGTAGGTGTTGGTGGTGGATGTATGCTAGTATCACCAGAAGGTCAGAAGTACTATTTAGCTTTCAGATTCTATTTTAGTTGTTCTAATAATTCTGATGAATATGAAGTTCTAGTCCAAGGCTTGGAGTGGGCAAGAAAGAGAGGTATTACCTGTCTAAAGTTTTATGGTGATAGCGAGTTGGTTGTCAATCAAGTGAGAAAGCTTAATGTTGTGAAAAATGATACACTCAGGTCTTATAGGAATAGAGTATGGGACCTCTTAGAGGGATTTGATGCATTTAATTTGATTTATATTCCTATAACTCATAATAAACATGCTGATAAATTAGTTGTTGTAGGAGTTGAACATGATATTCCAAAAGAGATTTTCAGTGATAAAACTAATCAGCATATTAAGATTGTAGTTAGGCCTGTTGTGCCTGATAATAATATACACTGGAAAGTCTTTGATAGTGACCATCAGATTGTCAAATTTTTAATACAAGAAGTTGAGTTCTCACATACCAATCAGGAAAAGTTACAGCACCAGTACAGTGACCAAATTATTCAGCTCAAAAACAACAAGTTTCCAAAAGGCTTGGTCACTTTAGAATATGTTTTTAATACAGATGATGAAGCTAGAAAACCCAAGGGCAGTATTCAAGTTTAGCAAGATCACTACGAAGAAGTTGAAGTTTTCAAAGAAAAGCTTCTTGAGTTAGGCAAGGTATGTACAACTGAAGAGAAGCATGTTTTTATTCAGCTTTGTCAAGAATTTAATGATATCTTTGCCTTGTGATATACTAATTTAAAGGGATTTAATCCCTAGCTTGCTTAACATACTATTGAACTTGAGCCTAATGTCAAACCTGTTAGGAAAAAACAGAGGGCCTTGAATCCTAAGTTAGAGCCTTTGATGAAAAAGGAACTAGATAAGTTTATTGAAAGCAACATTATTTTCCCTATTAAGCATACCTCATGGGTTTCAAACCTAGTACCAGTAAGGAAGAAAAATGGTGAAATAAGACTTTGTGTAGATTTGCATGACTTAAATAGGGCCTCCTTAAAATACCGTCATCCTTTTCCTTCTATGGAGCAGATACTTCAGGTAGTTTTAGGGTCTAAAAGGTTTTCCTTATTAGATGGCTATTCTAGTTACAACCAGATATTAGTGAAAAAAGAAGATCAGTACAAGGCAGCCTTCACCAAAAAATGGGGAATTGTGGCCTATCAGAAAATGCCCTTTGGTTTATCTAATGTTGGGGCAACCTTTCAAAAATCCATGGATATGGCCTTTCAAGGTTTAATGTACAATATAGTCTTAGTCTATCTTGATGATATCACTATTTTTTCTAAGGAGGCTAAGGATCATCTAAATCATTTGAGGCAGATTTTTGAGAAATGAGGGGGAATTTGGGATATCACTTAATCCCAAAAAGTGTGTATTTGTTGGTCACGAAGGAAGATTTCTTGGTTATGTGGTGTCTAAACAAGGTATTACTATTGACCCTAAAAGAATAAGTGTTATATTAGCTCTTCCTTTACCAATGCACAAAAAGGGTTTGCAGAGTTCTATTGGTAGGATTAACTTTGTTAGGAGGTTTATCCCTGACATTACTGATTTATTGAGTCCACTAACTCATATACTGAGAAAGAATGTACCTTTTTGATGGACTAAGGATGGGAAAAGAAGTTTTTAGCTTATAAAAGAGGCATTAGCAACTACACCTACACTTCTGAATCCTGATTTTTCTAAAGATTTCATTGTATATGCCCATGGAAATATTGATTCACTTTCAACCATACTTGTACAATGAAATGATGAAGGATCTGAATAGCCTATGGCATTCTTCAATTAGGGACTCAAAGATTATGAGCTCAAGTATAATTTTGTAGAGAAACATGTTCTCGCTATTATAAGAAGCTTAAAGAAGTTTAGGCACATGCTTTTCAATAACAAGATTATATTGATGGTTTCTCATCCAAGTGTGAAAGAGTTTTTACTAAACAAAGATTTGAGTGATAAAAGAGCTGGTTGGGTCACTAAGGTGATGGAGTATGACCTTGAAATAAAGGTTACCAAACTAATAAGAGGGAGAGGTCTCTATGAACAGCTTACAGAGGACAGCAACAACAATATAAAGGAGGAAGAATGTTATGTTTTAGCACTTCAAAATGGACAAGCTGCTATACCTGCTCCTACAGGTTGGATTGCAGAAATGACACATTTTTATTGACTGGTGAGTTCCCTCCTAGTCTAACTAAATCTAGAAGAAGGTATTATCAACTGTAATCCATAACTTATGTTCTTTTAAATGGTTTACTGTTTAGGAGAGGTTTTCATGGTGTCCTGTTGAGATGTATTGAAGTTGATCAAGTTGATAGAGTATTGCATGAATTCCATCAAGGATCAGCCAGTGGACACTTTTCTCCAAGAGCTACAGCTCTTAAAATAGTGAAAGGAGGCTATTATTGGCCTACCTTATTCAGAGATGCTCATTTATGGGTAAGGAAGTGTAAGGAATGTGTCATTTTTGCTAGAAAAGAGAAGCTGGCAACCCTCCCATTGCAACCAATTCAAATTGATCAACCCTTCATGAAATGGGGTTTAGATTTCATTGGGGTTATAAACCCAGCATCAAGTGCAAGCCACAAGTGGGTGCTCACAGCCACTGATTATTTTTCAAAATGGACTTAAGCTATGGCACTCAGAGAGGCTAATGAATCTGTTGTCTTGAATTTCTATGAAGAGTTAGTTACCAAATTTGGTATCCTAGATTCTATTGTCTCAGACAATGCCCTTGCTTTTGTGAGTGTTAAAATTTTTTACTGGGCTGTCAAAAATGGTATATCTCCGAATACATCCTCTAATTATTATCCGTAAGGGAATGGACAGGCTGAGTCCACTAACAAGAATCTCCTGAGGATCATTAAGAGAACTATGGAAGACAATCAAAGAGCCTGGCACACCAAGCTGAAATCATCTTTGTGGGCTAATAGGATTACGTCAAAAAGGTCTACAGGACTTTCTCCATACATGTTAGTGTATGGAAAAGAGGCAAGACTGCCCATTTTAGTTGAACTCCTAGCCCTTGATCTGGTAAACCAGCTTGATATGATTGAGGAAGAGCCTATGACAACAAGGTTAGCTCAGTTAATTGAACTTGAAGAACTCAGAGCTGAAGCAGTGAAAAAGATTGAGCAACATCAGGCTCAAATGAAAAAATCATTCGATAAAAATCCATCTCCTAGAGTGTTCTAGGAAGGTGGCATAGTGCTAAAGTGGGATGAATTGAAAAGCAATCCTCGAAAGCACTCCAAATTTGATGCATTTTGGACTGGGCCATATATCATCACTGAGAAGAAGCAACATAATGCTTTCTAGCAATCTAAGTTGGATGGTCTAGTGGAACTAATCCCAGTGAATGGAATTCACCTCAAACATTGCTTTTGAGGTATGGACCTATATCTGTACATAGTTGTTAAATTCTGCATATCAATAAGTGCTTCCGGACATTAGATTAGATGTAGTTTTCATTCCCTAAAGTGTTGTTTTAGCACAAATGAATAGTTTTCCTTCTACCGTTTTGTCTTGGATGGGCCAGGGCCTCGTATATGTCTGTCATTTGAGTTACAAAAGCTCTGGGTGAGTTTTCTAAGAATAGTTCTAGGTTCCCAATGACTCCATGCCCAATGGATAGGCCTAGGCTACTGGTTTGCATGTTTAGCAGGCAAACATCCAGCTGAGGTCACCAAAGATGTTACCCAATTTTCACCTAGGGGCTCAATCAGGTGGGGAAATCTATGTATTCAAGTGTTCATGAAGGCCAAATGGAGGAACATTTGCATCAAGGTTACATATTTTCTAACTTGTTTGCATCTTGTGCAGCTACAGGGGAAAATTATGTTTTAAATTCGGCACGTGGATTAAATGTGGCTCCCATAAGGGTTGAGCCCAACGTGCAGGTGTTCAATTTTTTATTGGGAGGGTCTTCGTCTTATGATTTTTCCTTTCTTTCCCCCTTTATGTTTTGTTTTCCTTGGTCCCTCTCCTTTTTGTTCTGTCGGAGGTGGAATCGGAGCCGAAACCGAACATCGAAACTTTTCCAAAGTTCTAGTTCCTGTTTTTGTTTTGGTTATGGTTTTGGTTCCGTGCTTTTGTGCATTTGTTTCCTTTTGACCTTTCATTTGACCATGGGGTGGTTTTTCCCTTTGTTTCTTTTTCTTGCCTTTTTCCCATTTTCACTTTGTATGTTGTCAGAGGTGGAGCCAGAATTGTAACCGAATCTGAACTTGGAAAAGTTTCAGGGTCTCATTTTTGTTTCGCTTCCGCCCCCCGCTGGTTTTCACCCTGTTTGCATTTTGTTTTCCTTTGGTCTTTGTTTTTCTGTGTGCCTTGGGTTTTCTTTTCCTTCCCTAGGTTCTTTCTTTGTTTTGGCAGACCCGGGATGCAGACTGAAATTGAACATTAGAACTTTTCCAAAGTTTAGTCCCTATTTCTATTTCGGTTCCGATTCTGGTTCTGCCCGTTCTTCTTTTCTTTTCTTTTTTTGTTGCTGGTGATCAAGGGATGTTTCTTTCTCTTTGATATTCTTTGTGTTTTTCTTTTTTCCCTTTTGCTTTATGTGTTGTTGGAGGCAGATCCAGAACTGTAACCGAACTTGAACTTGGAAAAGTTTCATGGTCTCATTTTTGTTCTGCTTCCATCCCCTGCTATGTTTCACCTGAGATCGGTTTTGGTTCTAATCCCGCTTTTATTTCTCTTGTTTGGGGGCTCTTTACTTTGGAAAAGGTAGAATCAAAATGTGGGATGGACTTGGAAATGTTGGTTAGTTTTGGTTTCAATTTCCATTCCGATTTTGGCTCCAGTCTCATTTCTTGTTTTGACTAGATCAATGGTTGTTAGTGAAGTAGGCAGGTGATCACAGCCATTCCTCTCCAGTTCATTGAATCAAGGTGCAGTGTCTTTAGTTGTCACGAGGAGTGTGAGATGTGTACTAAATACTAGGTTACTAAGGCAATCAAGGGAGGCATGTGCTTTAAATCAACGACGATGTTATAATCGCGTGAAAAAGGTGCTTGATTCTTAATCATTAGGGTTGGCGATTGACCAAGTAAGCCAAATGGATGAAGATCAAAACATCGGCGAGACCAGGGCTATCGATGAGACATAATGCACAATGCCAGAATAGTCAGCGATAGATCCTATCCCTACGAGGTCTCCCTAATGTCGGCAATAGGTATGTCTTGCCGAAAACTCCCGTCAGCAAGACAAGATCAGGGTCTCGATGACCTAAACACTACGGGGTGGTCCAATAAGCAGGATTCCTAAGTGCATGATCGCTCGAGCTCAGTATGTGGTCCATAAAACTTAATGGCAGATGAGACATTTGCTGGCCATGTGGATCGACATAAATGTTAAGGTTCGATTGTCTGACAGAGCATTCAAGGAAACTCTAGGAGTTTCCAAAGGTCACACCTCTCCCCGACGCTACCTGTCGCCAAGAGTTAGAATCGACATAGGCACCCATGCCTTCCAAGCATACAACTGACTCTAAAAACATTCTCGGGGTCAGGGATTAGGGTTACAAATTAATGGTGGTAGCTAAACATTCCTCTAGCATTAAATGCCACAGGGCAGTCCAATGGGCGGGTGACATGTGTCCCCTTTTGGTTCGATGCTTGTTGCTCCTTCTATTTCTATAAAGAAGGATTTCAAGGCTAGAAGAGAGAGAGGAGGAGTTATTGGTTAAGAGATTGCTGAGAGAGCATTATTCAAACTTTGTAACTTTTTAATGAATACTACAGATTTGTAATACAGAGACTCCTTATTTTTCTCAATAGAAAGTCATTTCCTTCACCTTTTTTCTTTGTTGTTTTAGTATTGGTTGTGAATTGCATGATAAAATTATGTGTAATCTTTTATTTTATCATCTTCCTTCAATACTGGATGCAAAGAATATTATGTCATAGTGCAGGTTTATGTTAGTGATCTCTTTCTATTGCATTTATATCTATGAAAACATCATTGTTTTCCTTGTGTTTAAGAATTAGAACAGTCAGAACCTTACATAGAATCATTTTTGCAGACATAAATCTCTGTGTTGTGAGATTGTTTAGCTTTATTGAGATTTTTGTGAGTTTCAACAGCCTTGTCAAATTTTCATCTTTGGTGTACCACCTATTACTGATAGGTTTTAAATTTCAAGCATATCCTTCTTACTCTTTTCCTTATCATTTTTTTCTTCTAGTATTTTCAAGTTATCTTAAGGGGAACCAGCCCATAATCTGGAGGTCCACTTCATTCCCAGGTCACCCACAACCTCGAAGTGTTCCCATGTGCCAATAGGTTGCTACAGTTCATAGCTTAGCAAGGGTGCAAACCTTATTTGACAACAATACCTATAAAGCAGTCCAATGAATCACATGATTATCATCGGGTACATACCTCTTACGGTAAGACACATGGAAGAAATTATGCATTCGGGAAAGAGCTAGGAAATGCTATTTGATAGGCTACTAAATTCACTTCCTCGAGAATCTCAAATGGTCAAACATAACGTAGGGCTAACTTGGAAGACTTTCCAAATTAATGGAGATTTTGTGAAGTTTAACTCTCAATAACACTTTTTCACCTATGGAAAAATTTCAGGGCACACTCTCTTAGCATCGACATAACTTTTCTAATGGTCATTAGCCTCAGTCAACCTTTGCTTCACAATATTAACTTTCTCATCCATTTCATCCAACATCTTCGGCCCAAGATTCACACTATCCTCAAGTTTATCCTAACTTATAGGAGTTTGACACTTTCAACCATACAATACTTTGAAAGGATCCATTTTAATCTCAAAATGATAAGAATTGTTATAAGAAAATTAAACTAAGGGTAAGTAGTCTTCCCACTTGTATTATTGATCCATGCAATATGTTCTTAGTAGGTTTTCTAGTACTTGATTCACCCTTTCCATTTTTCCATCTATTTCTGGATGATATGCTAAGCTAATATTCAATCGAGTCCCTAGTGCAGAAAACAAGGTTTTCCAAAACCTAGACGTGACTCATGCATCTCTATCCAAGATAATATTCTTTGAAATTCCATTCAACCTAAACACTTCTTGCACAAACTTCCTAGCTATGACAAGTGCTCCATTAGTTAGATTCCTAGGTATAAAATGTGCAACTTTGGTAAGCTTATCTACAACAACAAGAATGCATTGTGCTTATTTCTTGGCATAGGAAATCCTTCCACAAATTCTATACTTATTACTTTCCATTTCCTCTCTGGTAATCATGTGGATATAACAAGCCCACAGGATAATGATGTTCTTCTTTCACCCTTTGACATTCCAAACACCTATCTACAAAATTAGCAACATCTCCTTTCATTCCTTTCCAGAAATATAACAGCTTCACATCCACCATCATTTTTGTCACTCCAGGGTGTCCAGAGTACAATGCTTCATGTACTTCTTTCCATGCTAGATTTTGTAACTACACTACATTAGGAACATACATCCTACCCTTACATCTAATTAATCCATTAAGTTCAAATTGAAATCCCTCTTACCTAAATCTTGTGGATTATTAGCGAGTGTCTTCTTGACTTGCAAGTAGTACTTATCTTATTTTCACTTTTGTAACACTTTCCCCTTAAAGTCAGTTTGAATCATTACTGTTAAAGCAATGTGGTGTCTTTGACTCAAGGCATCAACACTTATTCTCTTTCCCTTTTATATAACTAATATTGAAATCATATTCAACTATTAACTCCAAAAATATTCTTCACCTATAATTTAGATTAGGTTGATTGAAAAGGTACTTTAACCCATTATGGTCAATTTTCAATTGAAAGGGTTTCCCTAACAAGTAGTGCCTCCACATCTGTAATGTGTGAACCATAGCTGCTAACTCTAAATCATGTAATGCATAATTTTTCTTATAGGGTTTCATCTTTCTAGACTCATAAGCAATTACTTGCCCATCTTGCATTAACACACCCCCTAAATCTTCCCCACATGCATCTGCGATAACCACAAAGTTACCCTCAAGATCTGGTACTTTCAAGATCAGCATAGTGGTCAACTTCTCTTTAAGTAGATCAAAGGCTTCTTGGCACTTCTCAATCCACTCAAATATTTTTCCTTTCCTCTACAAGGAAGTAATTGGAAAAGTAATCTTGGAGAAGTTCATAAAAAAAAAATTATATTACCCTGACTAGACCCATAAAACTTCTAACCTCAAACACATTCTTGGGTATAGGACACTCAATTACTACTTTGATCTTAGCAAGATCTATGAAAACTTTTTCTGTCGAGATTACATGTCCTAGTTAATGTACTCTCATTTGGAAGAAAGTACACTTAGATAGTTTACCATACAACTTGTGATCTCTTAGATGTTGCAGAACTATCTCTAAATGTCTAGAGTGATCTTCCTCATCCTTAGAATAAATTAGGATGTCGTCTAGAAAAACCAAGACAAATTTATCTAGGCAATCTCTAAACACACTATTCATTAGATTCATCAATGTAGTAGGTACATTTCTCAACCCAAAAGGTAACACTGTGAATTCATAGTTTCTATATCTGGTTCTAAATGTAGTCTTAAAGATATCTTCATCTCTAATTCTTAACTGGTGATATCAAGACCTCAAATCTATCTTTGAGAATACGGTAGCTCCTCTCATTTGATTGAAAAGATTATCAATGTGTGGCAATGGGTACTTATTCTTCACCATGGATTTGTTAAGCATATGATAATTGATGCAAAAATGTAAAGTACCATCTTTCTTTTTCACAAAAATGACTGGTGTCCCCCAAGGTGAAACACTTGGTCTTATCAACCCTTTTGACAACAATTCATCCAACTGTGCCTTAAGCTCCATTATCTCAATTTTCATCATTATGTAGGGAACCTTGGAAATAGGTTGAGACCCTAGAATTATATCTATAGATAAATAAAATATCCTCTTTAGTGGTAATCTAGGTAACTCATCTAGAAACACATCTGAAAATTTTCTTAATATAGGATATCTTTCCATGTCTGACATTCTAGTGTCATCTATCTCACCATCTTCCATCTCTTGGAAACTCTAGAGTACAAGTTATCAAAACTTTCTTCAAGTCCTTCAAGTTTAATGGCAAAGAGTTTACACCTTTTCTTCTCAACCGTCACTAGTTGCATTGTCAAGATTTGACAAATCTTCACATCTCTAGGTATCCCTTGGAATTTTACTTGGTTATCAAGATCATCTAGGCATTCAATGGTTTTCACATGGAAATCTACCCTAGCCCCATGCCTCCACAACCAATTCATACCTAAGATAACATCATAGGATCCTAAAGGTGCAACATAAAGGTTTACTTTAGTATAGAAACAAGGTAGATCTATCCTAGCTTCAAACAAGCATTTTTCCACCTTTTCTCTTGTTTTGTTTGCATACTCTACATCCCAAGACATTTCCATGTGTCCAACCTTTCTAGATAATTGTTTAGATACTCTAGGTGAAATTAAATTCTTAATTGCACCTGTATCAATAAGAACTGAAATGGGTAAACCAAAAAAAAAACCTAGAGTTTCAATGGGAGTCACCTGATACTCTACTTGGTGATCATCCACTATTGCATGTATCCTCTGATGGAACATTTCTCACTGAGTTGGTAGTGATTTTCCATAAGGCTTACTGGGACAATCTCTAGCAAAATGGTCTCCCCCACAAGTATAGCATCCCATAAAAGATACCTTCTTCTTTCTGGGTTCACCAGATCCACTAGTGTTTACTTCAACATTATTGGTATTTCCCTAGTTGGAACGATTCCTCTTCCAATCCCTTCTTGACTCTTTTCCACTATTCTAGTTTCCTTTTTCCCCTTGCTTAGATACATTTTGCACAATCTCCACCTTCTTTAGAGTTGGCTTGTCAGGAATTTCTACATCCTTCCTACGATCTCTATTTTCCTTCCTACTAGATGTAGCTCTAAGCTTTTGCTCCTACTTAATTTCCTTTCATATACAAGATCCATAGTTTTTGGACTATGCATATCCACTTAATTCCAATTATACATTTTCTAACGTGGAAATGATCATACTTATGATATATAGGAATATAACGTAGAAGTTAGGTAAACTTCTCCCAATATTCATTGATCGTCATGTTTCCTTGCTCCAAACTTGGAAAATCCATGAGCTTTTGGTCATAGTATAACTGGGGTAACCATCACTTGTGAAAAATCTCAACAAATTCCCCCATGTCAATTTCTATGAGTTGATATTGAGTTCCACCTTTTTGTTCATCCACCAGGTTGAAACTTCTCTAGCTAATTGGTATGCACCCCAAGCAGCTTTAGTGGTCTCAGTGTAATTTCATATTCCAAAATACTTTTCCATTTGAACAAGCCATGCGTCAACTTCACCCCCGCTGGCACTTCCCTCAAACTTGGGTGGAACAATCTTCTTCATATCCTTAGAAATTTCAAAAGCCATGCCTCAGCTTCACCCCCACTAGCACTTCCTTCAAACATGGGTGGAACAATCTTCTTCATATCCTTAGAAAGTTTAGAAGCCATGCCCTTCTTATTTCTTTCCTTAGATGAGGTTGGTGACCTTCCTTTCTCGTGATCATGGTTTTCATTATGTCCATGTGAATCTAGTTTTCACCTTCATTCCTATTAACAAGAATTTCTTCCTCAAGCCTAGCTCTAATATTTTCTTGTTCAAGGTTGTCCAGCCTTGTCAAGATTTGGTCAAGCCTAGCCTCAACTCTTGTTGGTCCTTGCTCAAGTTCTTAGCTACCGCTAGGATTGGTTCGTGTCATCAGTATCTTCACAAGATTGGGTTTTACCTAAATGTTTTTATCCATGTTAGACTAAATTATATTATCAACTATCTTATAGAAGCATTAGAAATGACATTCATATATAAATAATTCCACATAAGATTAAGCATATGATTGTGATAAAAAAATAATTTTATTCATTTTATAAGGATTTCAATATCCTTTGATTACATGGAGTGACTATTCAGATAGTCAAGTGGAGAGTATCCCTCATATTCACCCTCTGACACATAGCTTAATGGAGTATATCCTATAGATTGAGATAATTGTTCATCTCTATCTTTTTGTTCATCCCTCATTTGTTCATAGCTATCTCAAAATGGATAGTAGCCTTCAGATTTATTATCTGATACATAGTTACAAGGTTCAATGCCAATATGGTGTTCATCAACATTATAGTCTACCTTTTTCATAGACATTTGTTCATAAGACCAATTCACATCTAGCTAATCTAGAGGTACATATCCTTCAGACTTGTTACTTCAGGAAATTACTGTTACTTCAGAGAATTGAAGAACTCTAGGGTCCCTAAAGATGAATGTCAGACTGATGCTTCCTTCTAAGGGCATATCCATGGAAAGTGACAATGACTCAAACTTTTCTATTGAAATGGAGGGTAGATTATTGTACATAGCCTCCATCTTCATCTTCCTCTTCTCATTAGTGATCTGAGAAAGTGCATGAGTAAATTTCCTTGTGTCACTCAACCAGACAACATTTTCATAGTTGGTTCCCTCTATGGTTCTAAGAAATGGCTTCTCTTTCCTTCTTGGCCTTGAGGTAGCCCTCGTTTTCGATTATTGACTTTCAAGTTGTTAATCTAAGATGCACCATCCTAGCACAAGAATTCACAACATTAGATAACATTGGACAAAAATAATGACAACCTTATAGGTTCTAAAGCTCAACCTGGTAGTTTTGATACCACATGTAATATGCCAAACGTTCATTGTAGTAAATTTCCTAAGATTTTACTATGCAAGTAAATAAAACTATGTAACAAGCCATTGCAATAAAAAAAATTCCTTTCTTTATTGAAAATATATGAACAAGATGCTATAAAAGCTTAATAATAAGGATTTCCATTCCATTACAATATTCCAAGAAAGTATAAAAATGCATACATAGCTCCTATGAGCATCATGACATAAGGTATAGATGGTCCAGGAATCCACCTTTCAAAACCTTGGTCCTTTGTCACCTATTGAGGAGGAGAAGCATCACTCAAGCACTCTTTTTCCAACCATAGACTCATATGCAGTCCTCCACACATCTATCAATGATAGATGGCCCTACCCTTCAATGAAGGTATTGGTTGGGTAACCTCATACGATATACCACTCTGAGCTTAGTGTTGTGTCCTACATGACTAGGATTTTATAACCTACGCCAAGTAGCCCTCAAGCATTAAAATGGACATGATGAACTGACAGTGGAGTATCAACATCACACTAACTACCATGGAGTCATCAGAATTTCACACTACTTTGGCCAAAGTGTTCTCACTCAGTGTAATAGAGTGATGGTCTACCATTCACCTACACTATGCAAAGCTCATTTTGAGTTAAGGCCATTATATCTATGCCTAGGAAATCCTTCTCCATAGGAAGGATACTCCCCAGGATAACCTATCTCTTAAACAACCATAGGTAACACAACTCAATAATCAAGGTACAAGTTCCCTCCCATCACTAGACAATATTCCCAGGAGTAACCTATTAGCCATAGATAGCATAAATAACTATCTAGTTTTGAGTGTACCCTAAGCTTGTCTAGGTTTGATCATATATAGTATAATTATAATACCTATGATAAACATAACCTTTTACCCATGACTTCATGTGTCTAGTATAATAATGCCCAAGACAAATAGTCTCTCCTATCATGGAGTACTTATAAACAATGTACAAACAAAGCATATAGATACTACCTTCTTTCCAAAGTAAACATTACTTCAACATGCAAGTATCAACATGACTAGCTCAATCAATCAAGACATAGCACATTTAAAAGAATAGAATAATCAAAATAGAATATCCTCATGCCTATTTTATAGCATCCCAATTTGACTAGCTATAGTCACAACACAATTAGAACAACAACTCTCTCCAACAAAGTCTCACAACTTCTTATCTCTCAAGTTGGAAATTGCTTCTTATTAAAGATAACTAAAAATTTCTTAATTCTCAAGACTCTCCCTCTCTATTTGGACAAAATATCATAGATAAAAAAGCACACTAAAATGCAGTTTTATTGCATAAGAAATAACGCATCAAAGAGTCAAAATGAGGCATCCCAAACAATGAACTCTTGCTACTATTTATACAAAAAGCAAGTAACTACTCTACCTATAGTTTATGCATGATATTGATAGCAACAAGCATGTGTAGCAACACCACTAACACAGCTTTGAAAGGTTGACGCAAAGAGGGTACTCCCCTCTGTAAAAAAATCAAAACAAAACAATTTTATTAGGAAACTCTACCTGAACTCAACATTTCATAAAACAAAGATTGCAAAAAATAAAAAAATCTCTCCTTTTATTCAAGTCAAACACAAAATTACATCAACATGCAAATTTAATTTTTATACAGAGAATTATTCCTCTTATCTTTGTTCATCCCCTGCACGAACTCATCTTCCAAATCTCGGCCTGCCTCTAGCTTCAACTATTCTCATCTTGTCTGAGAATTTTAATTCAGCTCAAACTGAAATATATAAATACTGCTCTCTTCTGGAATGGTCAATCTTCACCATTTTTTATCCCTTTCTCCACTGTGCCACACTTCTCAACTCGAATTCTGACCTCCTATATTAGTGCAGTCCCATAGGTCTATACATGAACACTTATTTGGTTTCTTACAACAATCTCTAAATAACACAACGCTTATTATTTTGTTCCCCTGCTCTAAGAATGACGCTCACTCTTTCTTGTATTCACCAACTACCCACACAACTTATTGGACAATCACTTCTAATTTTTGTGCAACTTCATCAAACTCATTTGGCCCTTTCAAAGAGTTTCACCTATGGCATTGAATCACTCCCAATTCTATGTCTCCCTCCATAAGCGAATCCTCTCCTCCTTCCCTCATGTGGCCTACTTGTGCTAACCTTCTCATTGTGGCACCTTAAATCCTTTCACAAGATCCATTTCACCTACCTATCAAAGTTCCCAAGTCTTTTGGATTTCAAAAACTATCAGCCTCTCTTCTTTTAACCAATGCTTTCAATTTCATTTCCTTATGCCCTCCTTCATGCTTGGTTACTTGCATCATTTTTCATCCTACACAGGAAAGCTAAAGGTGAAAAGGAATTTGAATAAAACTTTGATTCCAAAATTTTAGATTCTAAGACACTTCAACTTCAAGATTAAATCGTTCACAATTTTCCCTTTGTTTCCTTGTTTGCATATACACATCGACTAGGAGAGTTGCAACGACAACATCTAAAAAAAATCAATTCTATTTAATTTGTAGTGGTAAATAGTTTATGCTTTTGAATTTGTATACATGTTTACTAGGTAGCTGCTACAACAATATCAAAAATTTTAAACTTTGATCGGTGTCCATGTCCAACCCCATCACATTGAAATGGTGAGAGTGCTAACAATAAGGAGTGGAATTTAACTTTGCATCAGCCAATTACATTGGCTTAAAAGATAACACTTCATGAGACAACATTTATAGTAGTGTCATAGTGAAGATGGATAATTTAAGAGGTTTAGGAAATAATAGAAGTGAGAGAAAGATCAAACAAACCAAAATTGAAAACAAACCAAACATTATTTTTGGGTGGTGTTGATCGCCTATTCAGCCGCGTGCTCCTGCACTAGACACACTAGGTAGAAATATTGTGAGCATAGGCTCACAATGGTGGCGTTGCATAGTTGTACTACGCTTCTAGGTTGCCATCAACCTATAAGGAAATCCTTCATTGTAAAAGTGTCGAAAATTAATCCTTCTTCTATCTTTTCTAGCATCGTGCTGGAATACACACCACCATCCTCCAACAACATTTCCCCCTCTTCTTCTTTCCCCTTATGGACTCACGTCCACCAAATCCCAACCTCCTTGACCAAATACCTTCTACACTCCTCTCCTCCTCTTCCATGGGTTCAAACCCACCTCTAACCATCCACCTCCACCAATTTCCTGCAACATCATCAACCAACTCTACACACAACCATGCAATATCCACTATAGACTCTTGTCCTCTATACAATTCACCTTTCACTACCACATCCAAAAATGAAATAGCATCACACAACTATTTTACCTCATCTTTGATCACAGCTATAACAAACTCCATTGCGACATCTTCCACCTCCTTGCACTAGTACAAAAGCAACAATATATGACTAAATAAACTACTAAAAATTACATATAAATGACTAATTTTGGTCACGTGACCATTAGTAGTTTATTGCTAGTCATTTATAACACGACCAAATTTATGACTAAACTATTTTAGTCATTTATCTAGTCATTGATTTAGTCATTGATTTGGTCATTGATTTGGTCATTGATTTGGTCATTGATTTAGTCGTTAATTTAGTCATTGATTGTTGTTAATTGGTCATTTATTTAGTCATGGTAGTGATTTGTTTAGTCATTGATTGTTGTTAACTGTTCATTTATTTAGTCATGGTAGTAATTTATTTAGTCATATATTTAGTCATTACTTTAGTCGTTAATTTATTCATTACTTTAGTCATATATTTAGTCATTATTTTAGTCATGGTAGTCATATATTTAGTCATTGTAGTCATATATTTGGTCATTGTATTCATTTATTTTAGTCATAGTAGTCATTTATTTAGTCATGGTTTAGTCATTTATTTGAGTGAATCAATGATTCAAGTTATAAATCAAATCTAACTTAATTAATTCTCATAAAATTATGCATATAAACTTCAAATATCATAGATATTCAATTTTTTTTTTGATGAATAGGCATTAATCTATATTGATTCAAAGATTAAAATACATATTCACATAAAAAAGTGGGTGGTAAGAAGGCACACCCCGAGAGTCAAATGGGCAACACCTAGAAAATCTAAAAAAATCAGCCAGTCACATGGGCCTAGCCTAGAAGTCCATGATTACAAACATAAAAAGCCATTAAGCGGCCAAAGTAGTGCCAACAGAGCCAAGAGGGTCTTTGTCATCCAATTTCTTTCCCCATACATCAGTGGGGTCTGGAGTGATGTCAAGAGGAGGACCCCAACCATCATCAACTTTTTTATCTTTATCTTTATCTTCCTCACACTAAGGCGAGATTGCAATGCTCAAGCCGTAGAAAGCTTTTACCAGAGTCTAGCCAACTAGAGTCAGAGGTAGGAGTGTCATTAGAGGGCCACCTAGAACTCCCACCACCGCTCCCTGAAGCACCACCAGAGGGCCACCCATGGCCAACTCAAGGTGGAGGAGAGCAGGTCTACTAAGGAGGGCAAGATCCCTGCCAAAGAGGAGGTTGAGAGCAGGGACGTGCAAAGCTACTCCGCTGTCAGCCCTGAGAGGGTGATCGGTCATAGGAGGAAGTGGGTGAAGTAGGCACTTGAGAAACAGTACATGGGGCATTGCCCCAGTGATCCAAATTAAAGCACTTGCAAGTGAGTAACTTCAAGTGCAACTTTATTTCCCTACACCTAAATCTGTAAGAGCACATTAGAACAAATAATAGCTTTGGAATATAAAGAAACATTTTTATCCATTTAAGTGTGAGAAAATATGCAAACATCTCTATCTTTCCAGTTATTGAAGAGGATTTCCACCATGAAAGTGTGCCAAAATGGGGTATACTTAGCAGGAAGTCCAGGTGAGTCTCCCAGTAGAACCATATGCCAGGAAAATGGCTCTGGTCTAAAAGGCCAAAAGAAGTCATGAATCCAAGTCCAAAACTGTTGGGATCTGGGACAAAACCAAAAGAGATGCTTAAAAGACAACTTTCCCACAAAAATGGAAACGAGGGTCTTGGACCCCCAGGTGAACAAGCTGAGAACCCACAGGAAAGCCTTGGAAAAGAATACACTAAGAAAAGTGGGCAAGTTTCAGCTCAACACTTGCAAACCAAGTGGCATAAAATATTTTATGCTAGACATGAGTGGGAGATTGAAGAAGCCATCTCTGGTTCAGACCATGAATCATAGGAAAATGTGGTGAGAGCCACCTATAACCAAGCCTAGGCTTGTAATTCCTAAAAGGGGTGTTTGGGTACCACTTCTAGTCCTTCCACTAGGGCTTGGACCCATGAATTCCCACCTTATAAAGAATTTCTAATGGAATACATTCACCAAACAATCATAACTTGTACGGTCCTAGTTTTGAAGCCTGTACAGGGCATGAAAGTCTTCCCACAACATGATATGCATTGTGGGTCTATGAAATATCTATTGTAAGTTCTGAATTGTTAGGGTTAGAAGCAAATATCTAATAGTTGAATATAGATTTGATCAATAAAATAGAGAAATGAAACACACAAAAAATTATAGCAAAAATAAGACAACATAGAGAATTTAACCTAGTTCACCCAATTTGGGCTACATCCACAAAACCGCAACCATCCAATGATTTTATTATCCAGTGCAAAACGTATTACAATATTGTGAATAATCACCTTTTTCTACATACTGTAACACCCATCCCAACCCCTTATAACAAGCCTTTTAGAAGCTTCTAGAATTAGCATTTTACAAAGTCATTTTTTCTCTTTTTTGGTGATTTTTCCTTTTTCGGTGATGATGCAAAAAAATGGGTTTTTTTTTTTCTCAAGGGCTACCACCTCCAAACCCTCGCCTGAGGCCCAGTCTGACCCTGGACCCTGATGAGGATACACATTTTGGGGTGTACAATATAGCATGATCAATCACCACATACGAACAATCTCCCACTTGGAGATTGATCAAGCTCCACACCAACACATGAATACCTTTCTTGTAGAATTTGAGTGACTTAAGCCAAGGCGGTTTAGCTAGAGGTTGACCATTGCTAGAAAAAAGAGGAGACCACCAAACATTATGCTGGTTGAGAAAAAGCTCATCACAAAAACTAGAGCCAGCCCAATGGAGCCAAGGTTTAACTTCCTCCCAAGCTCTCCAAATGCTTTTAGCAACAAAATTCCCCATAATTTAAACTAGTTCCTCCATGACCATAATGGTTTGAAATTCAATCCCCTTCCAGGCAAGTCTGTGAGCAGGAAAGCCTGATTGAATACAATGCCTAAGGAGAATTTTTTAGGCCTCATTTCTTGTAAGGGCCTGAATTATCCATTTCACACACAAGGCAGTGCCTTGTCATTGAGTGGAGAGTAGCCCAAGTCCTCCAAAGTCTCTAGGAAGGAAAAAAAATTCCCAGGTGACATGGTGAAACCCTCTATGTGATTCAACAAAAGTCTAAAGGGAGTCTCGAAGCAACTTTTCAAGCTTTCAATAAGCATCTTTAGAAGGGGCACAATAGGAAGAATAATAAACATGAGTGGCTACGAGAATTTTGGAGCACACCTAAAATTTCCTTTCCAAAGAGAGAGGCTTACTAATCTAGTAAGTGAGATTTTTTTCAACTCTAGAAAGAAAAAATTTCCATAGCTTAGCTGAAGATACATAGAAGGTGAAGGGAATGCCCAGGAATTGAAAAATTTCTCCTAACCCAATCCACTTCCAATCATACTGTTGAAACTATGGAGGAGTGGGTAGAATAGACTGTTTGTAACATAAAGTTTTGTGCCATTGAATGGCAGAGCTAAAAGCAAGGAAAAAAATATTGAGGCATTCCAAGGCCACTTTGTATTATCTTCATCCTCCAGAAGAGTGAGGAAAGAGTCATCAACAAAATGGCCATTAACTAGTTGGGCCTGAGAGTTAGGCAACAAAATTCCCTTGACATGTTGTTGAGAAACCGCATTGGCCAAAAGGTAGCTAAACCCTTCAGCGGCGAGCATGTATAGAGAGGGGGCAAGCAGGCATCCTTTCTGGATGGAATGAAAGATCCCAAAGGCAAAGGATTGGTGGCCATTAATGGTGATACAAGAAAATTTATGCATATAAAGCTCAAATATCATAGATATTCAAATGTTTTTTTGTATTACATTAAGAAAAAGAATATACAAACAACAAACAACAGCATAACCAAAGGAATCACAAACAACATACAACTACATAAATAAAGATCCAAGAAATACATCCTTCATTGCACTCTTGGTTGCCATGGAAGACAAATCCAAGATATGATACAAATGCTACAAACATTGAAGGGAGAAAAGACATGAAAATATATAGTAAATGTAGTTATATTATTTGTAATGCATATATTGCCTAATTTAGAGTAGCCTTGCCCTCCCATTCTAGCCAAACAACCCTTGAGAGAAGATTGGAAGGATTTAAATGAGAAGGATGGCAACTTCCTATCTAGAATCTCACTAATCATGGTCAAATGAAAGTAAAGAGTGCATGTTCACCTCTCCAATTTGACAAGCTGCAACCTGAAAATAAGATTTCAATGAGGGTTTTAGAATATGTTTATTAAAATGAAAATACAGTTATTAAAATGAAAATACATCCAAGATCTAATAATGAGCACATTTAGATTTTTACAATATGACATCCTTTACCTATTTCTACGGTTCTATGAGATTTCCTAGGACAACGAAGATGATAAGAACACTTCCTTAAACATTTCTTAGGAAAACAAAGATCATAAGAACACTTGCTTAAAATTTTCGTAGGACAATGGAGATGATAAGAACACTTCCTTAAACCTCCATCAAAATCTTAGCTGAAAAATTAATTATGGTGAACTATGCCAATAGATATAATATGGAAAAAATAAATTCTTTAACCATGCAGGCATGGTGACATCAAATAAGGTCTTATCACCTAACATAGGCAATTATAGTCTTTTTCTCATATACATGCATCCTTTGAATTACTCCTCCTCAAATTTTGTTCCAATCAAATAATCTCATGCATGTTATGGAATTAGTATTCTCAAGTTTTGAACCCTCTATGGTACTGCTTTAAACTATTGACTTGAGAATAAAGGATACAAAGAAAACATTGGTAGAAGCTATGCACTAAAGTAGAGATTTCTTTGCACTATTACTTATAATATGATCATTAATGTACTTCCATTGTGCATTTTATATCATTAATGCAAGATTTGTAAGATTTCAGTTTAGTACTAGGAAAAGATAGTTCTTATATAAGTCATTAATTGGACCTACTATTCTACAGCAACAAAATCAAAACATGTCATGCAAAAGTACCTTTTCTAGTAAAGATGATTCAACAATTTTCATCCTCATTGATGATTTCCCAATGCTTGCTACAATTGCATCTTCCCATAAATCAAACATGCTTGTATTCCTGACATTGTGCCCTACTGCATAATGTAGCATTGCATCTACTACAATAACATAGCACAAGAAAAATCAATTTAAGAAGACAAAATCCTAGAAGATATTTTTGGTGTAAATAAAGTCTTGTACCTAGTTAATTCATTACTAGGGGACTTATTTACACATGTTAAGTTTGTGTAGGTCATAGGATGGAATCTTTCTAGAAGATGTTGGTTGTCATTAGTTGTTGTCTTATCTTTTGACAACTACTACATGTGAACCTAGGTAAGTGTCATTAGTTGTCTCATGTCATATGATTAAGAAACTTGTCATAATCCTATGAATCTTGCATCTCACCTTGGCTATATAACCAAGGGGTCCCTATTATTGTAAACAATCAACATATATCATTGAATCATATTGATGAGAATACAGTTTATTCTTGTCACATTCATATTCTCTCTCTTTTGTGCTTTCCATTTGGCCTCTAGGTCTTGGCAACCATAGCCAATTCTAACATGGTATCAGAGCGAGTTGGGTGCCATTGAAGAGCCTTTTTTCTAAAGAGAGATACCAGATTTGGGGGTGTTCCATTTTTTGGCTCTTTATTGTAGGTTCAAATCGGAGCTTGTTGGTGCAAATCTAAGCTCACCATTGCATCCGGAAGGTTCAAGAAAGTTGATTTTTCCTTTTGTTTCATCCAAATCGGACATACGAGGCCAAATCTATGAGGGTTTGAAGCTAAAGTGTGGTTACCATATGTAAAAGGTAGCTACAATTTTGGAGCATTTTGGGTCGAATCCAACCCTACCATCGCAACCAGAAGGGCCAAAAGCCCTAAGATTGACTGCCAAATCGTTCAAATTAGAGCAGTTGTCCGGTGAGGAAAAATGTTTTTTCCCAAAGAGTCGTACGGCCCCCAGGTCATCATCATTGCGTTAGGTACAATTTTATAAAAAAATTATATATATATATATATATAATATTATTTTTCTACAAAATATTTACAAATTATTTTTGTTTTAAATAAATTCATAGTTTTTTTATAATGTAAAGTTTGGTTTTATTTTAAAAAAATCAAAAGTTTTGAAAAAAACAAGGGGCCAAGTACGATTTCATAGACCTGTACAGGCCTACGGTACTTGATGTACCCACAATGTACCACCCAATTCATTACCACCATACGACCTTTGCTCATTGGCCCATGTGACACAAAAACTTCCCTACAGCCCCACCTTCACCTTAACTGGTGGCAGTCTATTCAAATAAAAATCTAGCCATCTCAATCAAATTGGCAACCAGTATTAAGATTCTCTCTAGTAGCGGCCATAGATTCTAAGAAGATTTTGGTGATGGAGCACATCATATTCCAATTTTGGTGGAATATTCTGAAAAGAACCGGTGGCAGTTGTGATGGCCAAGAGCGCATCAACTTTAAGCTTAAGTATTCTCATGACATCTACTCAATCATCAAATTTAAGATAGCAATCAGTTGACGTCAGCATTTTAAAATAAAAATTGCCCCTTCTCCAATCGACTTTTTGATTTTGTAGTTGAACTTCGGAGGGTCATAACTTGCTCATTTTGAATCCTTTTTTTGAGCAATTTTTATTTTTATTTGGGATAATTTTTCGTGTTCTACATAGTGGTGCAATCAAAATTTGGTTTTGGTGTCTAGTTTTTCTAGAATTATCAGTTTATCATAGGTGTTGCTACTTGGTCCTCATTTTGAGAACTTTGGGAGCTCATATCTTGCTCCTATAGTAATATTTTTGGGTGCAATTTTTTTTGAAAGTGCATATTTTTTGTGTACTTTTTAGTGGTATGATAAGATTGATCTCATTTTGTACCAAAAAGTATACTTGATTCTATAGCTAAATTTGGCATTTTCATGTACCAAGATCAAAGACCACTTCACTTTTTTTGGCAAGTGGAAACAATAAATTCACTAAATATAAAGTGCCAAATCAGATATTGCTTGGGGGGTTTCATTATTGAGTGATTTGAGGGGGGGGGGTAATCTTGCAGTGGTTGATTGCATTTTTTTTCTTAGTTTGTGTTCTTGCAATGGGAAAATCTCAAATTGAACTCCTAACTCCACATAATTATGCTACATGGAGAAAATCAATATGGAACTACCTCATGATGAAAGGTCTAATAGGTCATCAAAAGGAAACCACTCAACAACCTACTGATGCTTTAAATAATTAGCAAGGCATGATATTGATCATGAGAAAACACTTGGATGCATATGTTCATTAGTCTCATTTGATTTGCAATTTCATATTGAATCACGTAATACTCCTAAAGAGGTATGGGAGACTTTTGAAAAATTGTATGGTAAAACAGATAAGATTAGGGCATATCAGATTGATAATGATTTAATTAATCTTGATCCTAAAATTTTTGACCACATCCAAAACTACATCTCCAAAGTTAAGTAACTAAGAACATAGTTGAAAGAATGTAGTATTAAAAAAGAGGATTTACAATTGATTCTCAATGTGTTATCCAAGCTTGTCCTGAGTATTTAGTATTTTTTTTGGCTTTCATAAATATCAACTTTCTGTGGAAGCATCATATGTTGATCCTAAGTTTGATGACTTTGAAAATATCCTAATCCAATTGCAAGCTAAGTTAATGAACATGGGTCTAATCAAGTCTTCCAAGTCACATGCATTGGTGCCAAGTGAGTCTAAGGTATAGAAAGAGTCAGTGAATATTGATAAGAAGAAAAATAAGAAAAAGAACAAGCCACATAAAGAATCAGAATCCTCATCCTCAAAAGTAGAATCATCTAAGAAGGAGAGGCTTTTTTGTGCATATTGCAAGAAGGATGGACATGAAGAACATTATAGTTATAAGAAAGATATTGATGAGTTGAAAAATCTTCTCAAAAATAATCACATTGATTTTCCTTCTAGAATGTTTTAATCTTCTTCTCCTTATAATTTAAAACAGTCTAAAAAGGACAAAGGTAAAGCTTCAACATCAAGAAATAAAGGTCAAGCTCTTTTTGCTCTTTCAAGTCCAGGATCAAGGAGATGGATTCTAGATTCAAGAGCATCTCATCATATGGCATCTTCATAGTCTATATTCTCTTCTTTTCAGCCTTGTACTAAGTCTCCTATCTTGATGGGAAACAATACATACATGAGTGTAATTGGGAAAGGGTCTATTAGTTTTTGGAATAACACTTTTCAAGATGTTTTGTGTGTTCCTCATTTGACAAACAATCTTCTTTCCATATATTGAATTACACATGGTGGAGATGGGAGAAATGTGGAGTTCACACCTGATTCATTCATCATTCAAGACTTGGAGAGTTGAGAGATCATTGCTACTGGGGTCGTTGATCATTCATCTTGGTTGTATACCTTTGGAAATTTTGCTTTTGATGGTGACATTGTTCCTTCGACCGTTGACCATATGAACCATGATTCAGAGGAGACATTTGGCTACTTGAACTTGAGAGTTCTCACATCAAATCTAGTTATTGAGTCATGCATTTCATCTCCTCCATCTACTGTTGAAATTGATGATGCTTGTGATTACACAGTTTTAGTTCCTTGTGATTCAGTGCAGTAGGACATACATTGTCTTTTAGATTTGGCTACTTTTGATGGCTTCTTGATAGGTATTTTAGACTTGTTTATGGAGTCTCATCTTGAAGATTTTGGAGACATCATCGATGACATTCATCTTCTCTTTGATGGAGAAGATCCTTCTTTAGTTGTTGTGAGGGAACACTTTGACCCTCTTGTTCATTCTCTGCATGATCATTCTTTGTAGTTTGGCATGAGTGTGGATAATTTTGGAAATCATTTGGAGGAGGCTTATTTGTCCTCAGAGGGGATATTCTTGTCTTTGGATCGTGTTCTATAGTCATCTCTACTAGATGTTCGATTGTCCTCTTCAGCAGTGTGGCCTAGAACGCCTGTTTGGAGTGTGTCAACTTTCGGTATTAACATGGAGACACTTTAGCATGTTTCAGAGACATCATCCAACATCCATCTTCTTGACATCCTACATACATCCATGGTTTTGTTTCTTCCTAAGGGAGGAATTTTGTTCGGCAAGATTGGATCATCTTCAACTTTCATTGTCAAGATTCTACCATCATTGCATGAGACTCAACATTGAGGGGAGGTTTCCTTGTCTCTCTTCTACTTCTCTTTTATGAGGGGGTCTTTTTCCTCACATGGGGTTTTTACCTTCTCATTCATCATTGAGAATATTTCATTTTTTGTATCTTTTATCTCTCTTTTTGGGGATTTTTTCCCATTGGGTTTTCTCCTTTTCTCTGGTTGTGAGAGATTTCATTTGCATATGTACATGGGTACCTAACATGGCCTAGTAGCCAAGACCCATCCTTGCATCTTTGTGCCATTTGCATAATAATCTGTTACTCCCTAAGTTGCAATTAAGGGGGGTTTTGGTGTAAATAAAGTCTTGTACCTAGTTAATTCATTACTAGGGGATTTATTTATACACATTAAGTTTACTTAGGTCATAGGAAGGAATCTTTCTAGAAGATGTTAGTTGCCATTATTTGTTATCTTATCTTTTGACAGCTACTACATGTGAAACTAGGTAAGTGTGATTAGTTGTCTCATGTAATATGATTAAGAAACTTGTCATAATCCTATGACATCATGCATCTCACCTTGGCTATATAACCAAGGGGTCTCTCTCATTGTAAATAATCAACATCTATCATTGAATCATATTGATGACAATACAATTTATTCTTGTCACATTCATATTCTCTCTTCTGTGCTTTCCATTTGGCCTCTAGGTCTTGGAAGCCATATCCAATTCTAACATAGATAACAAACATTGAATGCAAAATAAAACCAAAAATATAGAACAGAGAAAATTGGCAATATTTTAAAATATGTATATATTTGCTCAAGAAGTAAACAAGATGAAATAATGGTTCTGTAAAGAAAGTCAACCAATTATATGTGGTAAGGAAGGATAAGAAAACATATGAAGGTATTTATGAATGTGTTTGCATTAATTGTAGGAATCTAGAATTTTTATTAAGATCTCATCATCTTGAGATTGACTCAAAGGAGAGGGAAAACAAAAAATCTATAAGAGCCTTTATGCTTTCTATGCAAGGATAAGTCAATAGACACATAATTTTGTATTATTCTAAACATCCATATATTAGCTTATATTTGGTATCATCTATTTAAAATGGACTATGTGTAATGACTGGTACATAGATCTTAACATGGTAGAAGAGAGAGATGAAAGAACCTATCCAATGCCCTTGGCACTATGGTGCAGGAGCACCTTGCTCTTTAAATGCCTTCAATAGGAAAAATTTAAAAATTTGAACTTTCTAATGTAAAAGCATGTAAAATGTCATGAGATGGTCATAAATGATGTAATGTATGTCACAAATAGGTCATTAGGTGGAAAAAAGATAGAAAAAGCTCAATTACAAAAAATGGTAAAAGTCGCTAATTATGTAAAATGAAAAAAAAATCAGGAAGTTCAAGGGACTTTGTGAAGAAACTGAAGGGATAGATCGATGAGGGAAGTTGAAAAAAATAGTTGTTATTTGGGAAAATTCTTTAAAAATTCTTGTAGAGGTCAAGCAATGAAAAATCAATTGTATTCTTGAAGAAATATTACTAAAATAAGCTCCCTATTTTTAAATTTTAGAGTTTTCTTTCATTGTTTCTCCAGTTGCACAGTCTGTACAGTAGTTTTGGGTCTTGAATTTTATTGTTTCAAGTAAAATTAGGAATTAGCTTTAATTTACATCTATTTTAAAGAAAATCCATTAAGTGTATACTTTGTTTGAGTTGATATGTTAGAACTCAGTCTGCAATCCTCTATATTGAGGTTTTGAGAGTCCATTAAGAAAATGATATCTACTCCACCGAGTTAGGCTTCATAGATTGGTGGAGTAGATGTAAATAAGGTGTTTTATGTTGTTTGAGTACTTATTTGTGTAGGGGGAAGAAGAGAATATGAGGATTTATTGCTGCTCTCTCAGGAATTTTTGAGATTCACCATGAAAATGGGTAACTCCAAGTTAGGATTTGATGAACTAGAATGTAAGGAAGCTAGTAAATGGTGTATTATGTCTGTGTAGGCCTATTTATAGATGATGGAAGAAGTTTCAAGGTAGCATGAGGTTTGTAATGGGTATTTTAGATAATCCCTTGCTTATTTTAGTCTATAATCACATATTATGAAGGTTTCAAAGTTTAATACAATGACAAATGGTTCCCTTGAAATAAATGATGGAATTGATGATTTTATAGCCTAACTTAAGACTATTTTGGGAAAAGTAAGGTTTTGGAGTGCTTTTGAAGGGACTTTGTATTTGTGGCATATTTAGAAGCCTAAAAGCATGGGAAAATGATTTGTTCTGTTGATTTTTCTAAAACAAAGATATTTGATGTTCAGATATGTTGAAATTGATTCAAATGGGCTTCCAAAATTGTATTTGGTTCATAGAGTTTCAATGTGTAAACATTGGTATACCCATTTTAGGGGTTTTGCAATGCTAGTAGAGTATTGGTGCTTGCATGTTAGAAATTGGGATTCTGAGCATACATTGATTAAAGTGTTTGATGTTGTTTGAAAACTACTTAAAATATGTTGTAAAAGATGTTTTAATGATTTTGGGAAGATGCAAAGACTAATCTTGTTGATTTGATGTTTTGGTTAATATGGAACCTTGGTCAACAATAGTGTCTTAAGAGCATGATTTTGAAAAAAAATTAAAGCAGAGTAATGAAGCAGTATATTTAGCTCATTCCTGAGAAAAATGTGATGTTAAAGTGTCTTGGAAGTATGAGAACAATATTGAAGCAAGAATTATTGGTTTTGTGGTTAATTTTCCTTGTAAAAGGAAGTCGATTTGATGAGTGATCTGTTGAATAGTGAAGTATTGATTGGTTTAGTGCTTTTAATTAGTTTTTGTGTTAAGTTCAAACAAATTGATATTGTTGATGGTCTGAAATATGGTTTTGGTGAATTGGAATACTGACATATTGTTCTAAAGTCTTGTAGTGATGTGGAAACTAGAGAAATTGATGAAGTTTGATGAAGAAATAAGTGAGCCTTTTAGTTGATATTCTCCAAGTTGAGTTTGGGTCTTGAGTACCCTAATGAATTGTGGTTGTTGATATATGCTCTTGTATCACACTGTAATGACATGGAATATTTGAAACAAATCAGAGAACTACCTTATAGGAGCAACCATGATTTTTCCTTCCCAAAGGAAGTATTTCCCATCCCAACTAAATGAACCAAAGTATGCATGTTATAGGTAAGAAGAAGGAATCTCATTTCTATTTATCTCATTTTTATTTAGTTTTCCTTCATATATTTCTGGATCTTGAACTAAAAATTCCATTTGAAGTCTTATAGCTCTTGATTAAACCACTTTCATCAACCATATTGAGTGTTGGAGCCTCAATTACTTGAATCACCATAGGCCTAATTCTTCATTTCACTATCATTTTTAAGTCTTTGGTGGTATGATTTTTTTCCCCAATTTTCATTCCCACCTACATAAATAGGAAGAGTTACTAATAAATATACCACTTAACATCACTCATCCCTAAGAGGAGGTATCCATTTGACATGTAAAAGTCCTTTTTCCTCAAGTCACATGCTAAATAAGATAATGCACATGCAACTTGACTTACAGGTGGAGCTCCAATAAAGTTCAAAATTAAATCTCCTAATCAACATTGCATTTGTTGTAAATGTCTACAAATATAACACCAAAAACGTGCCAAAAAAATGACGATGTAGTCAATAGGTCAAAAGAGCTAGTAATGTCACAAATAAGGTCAAAAGAGCTAATAATGCCACAAACAAGGTCAAAAGTACCATGAATGAACAGAGACTTGGTAGTAATGTTGATAACATTTAACAAATTTGAGACCAATGTGTAGAGGATTTAAGATATTACAACAAAATTCATAGAAGCTAACAAAGTGGTGATATGCTCTTGATTTAACAAATTGGACATCAAACCAAAACCACATAGATAGAAGTAGGCAGAATATGCTTAAACAAATGAAGCAATTTCTACATGCATATGCAACCATTTGCATAAATGAAGGGTGAATAACAATAATGTGTACACATGTTAGCAAAACATGAGGCTAAAATCACCAAGAACCATTTGAGAAAAAGTAGAAAAAGACCAATATCCACCATCCTTGTAGTGATAAGAAAAATGGCGACAAGGAAGAAACAAAGGCTTCCTTACTTCAAGTATAAGTCAAAGAGTCACATTTTCAAAAAAGAAGAAGAGAACAAAAAAAAAAATAGATTTTCAAATTTCCACAATAAGACATTTCTAGATTTCAATTTTCTTGATTTCACAATAGCATTTCCTTATAATACCAACTTTATGTTTTGGGTCTATCTTCTAGACCCCTCTTTTGGTTGAAGAAGCTCTGCGATATAACAAATATCTTCTACCCTCAAGAAGGATCTAGAAGATAGACCCAAATATTAGTATTATAAGGAAATGACAAACTGAAATCAAGGAAAACAAAAACAAAAAGACAAAACTTGCATATACAGCAACAAAGAATAAATATAATGGATGGAATCATTTCAATTAATCATGTGAGTAAACAAGCTGCCTAGTTGTCTCTAAGACTCTTATTTCATCTAATAATTGCATTAGTCATAACTATCAAGGTCCTAAGATGTTTAGATACTCTCCAAAAGAAAAATGTTTCTTCAACTAACCTCAAATGTAGCAAACATATCACCAACACATTTTTGAGGCCCCCCTCCAAATGGCAAATAACTGCAACATGGAATGAGATGTAGGTCATAATTACAATATTATGTGTCAAACATTTGGACCTTGATAAAGACAACTAAATTGCTAATGATAAATTCCTCAGTAATAGTTTTTAATCCGCCTCTAAATTTATTAGAGGATTGGAAAAATTCAATTAAGCTTCCAACATAATTATTGTTTTATGTAAAAATGCAAAGAACATGTGTTGTATTCACAAGGCTCACAAACAATCACAATGTTCTACAAGCCCAAACCATGACTCATAAAACTCTAAATTTAAAGGTGTTCAACAATAAACTTAGAGGATAATAATAAGACTTAATTAACTGCAATTACTTAAGACAAGGCAGAGCACCTCATATTTCAATTTCCACCAAAGATAGTTGATTTTTCCTCCCTTTCCAATGATAATATAAAAATCTCAATCTTAGCCACCACATCCCAGAAAGGAAGGAAATGTGAACATGCATAAATAGAAGCATTATGAACTAGAAGGGAGATATTAAAAATACATGTTTTGTCCACAAAAGAAAGGAATTTTCCATCAAAATCCAGTATGCACTAATAGAGTCAGAGTCTTAAAGTCCCTCAACTATATGATGCAATTAAGTAAATGAGACAGTGAGCTACAATTAGAGGAAAAGACGCTTAAGTTGAAGGTGGAGAAGATAAAGTTTAACATCAAGAAGAATATGTGAGATAATAGTCCATCATCCATAAATGTGCAAAGATAGGAGCTCAATGTTGATGGGATATGATTGCTAATACAAGCTTGGGCGCATTCTTGAATCCATGTGGAATTAGATCACCTCATCCCTTTTTGCAGTTTGGAATGCTAGGATGATTCTGATGAACACAAGTTAGCTTGTGCATGTATAGAAAGATTGAAAAGAACCGAGGGAACAACTCGAAGTAACCCAATATAAAGATTGCTAGTTATCTAAATTTAATTGCATCTTTAATAGCAAAAATTCTTAGACAAAACCAAGCCACATGTTTGCATATTTCCCTCCTACAATTATTTATATCATAAGAATAAACTTAACAATCACAATGACTGGGTGTCCTAGTGGAGTGGGAAGACCAGTTCCAAGTCATCAAATCTAGGCATGTAATAAATAAATTTCAACTTTCTTCACGCATATGTTGTAAAAGGTCCTATGTATATAGAGTACACAATGAGATAAGTTCAAATTGAGAATTTTTTGCCAATTTGTTTCCAATAACATAAAAGAAAAGGATTATATATATATAAAGTACACAGTGAGATAAGTTCAATTTAAGCATTTTTTGCCAATTTATTTCTAATAACACAAAAGAAAATGCTCATGTCAAAAGTAGTCATCTTAAAATTTAATTAAAAGAAAAAATCACAAAAACATATGAAAAACAAAGAGCTTCTGATTGATAATAAAAAGCTTTTCTCACCTCAACAGATTGGAAAAACAAATTTTAACTAGCTAAACTCAAAAAGAAATAAAAAATTGTTGCCAATCCTAACTAAATTAGTTATATTCATCCTTTTTTATTGTTAACCCTCCAAATGAAGCTAGTTCGAAACACAAAGAATAACACATCAAAATAAAGTGACCCTTGTGGCAAATATACATGCACAATAGAGAATCAATGTATTTTTTCTTGAAAGTACTCAAATGAACCTTCTGTAAGAGAGGGGGACTATTGCATGCAAGACCCTAGGTCATAGAGGGTTGAGATGTGAGAGGCTACCCTAACTTACCTCAGCTAAGTGTACGTTTAGGGTAGGAGGATGAGAATGATGAGGATTTTTGGGGTCCTACGATCACTCTACAATCCAAGTTTCGAAGTGGGGCTAGGCAAGTCAATTTTTAAGTCAAACTTTGCACCTCAGGGAGCTCTCTACCCGAGGACATCAATGCAAACTTCAGATGATAGTGTGACATGTTGGCAGCTCAAAAACGCGTTGTAGTCCATACGGCTAGACAACTGAGACAAGGTTAAACACACTAAAATGACTTATTAGCCTAGCTATTTAACTAAAAGGCTGAAATGATGTAACTAAATAGGTTAAGTAATCTTTAATGTTATAAAGTAGATAAGAAAAAAGTGATAAAGGTGAGGAGAATCTCACCAATGAATTCATTCACCAGCTGATCCTCCAAGAGCTCACACACCTAGACACAACAAGAGAGAGAATGTTGGGGGTGGTTGTATAGGGGCTTGCCTCAGTTAGACCCTCATTTAGGTGTTCCCACCTCCATGGAAAACCAATGGAAAAGAGATAAAGAAGTGACAAAAACACAAGCACTACAAACAATACTATGCTACTCAACCAAATGATAGAGGAGAGGAGAGGGAAGCTTACCACCTCCACCAAGAGCATTCAAGGCTGCTTGGGGGAGAAATGAGAGGAACTCAATCCTCTGCTGCAATTGCATGGTTCCAAACTTCCTCTACTGACGTGATGGAGTATGATATTGCTGCTATGGAATACTTGGAGTGCTAGAATGTGAGTGCAAAATGAGCTCAAGAAGTGATGCAGAGTTCTTCCAATCTTCATCCAACCTCTATCCAACCTCTAAATGCAAGTTCAAAGGCTTGATTATGAAGGAATGAGGAAAGAAATGACCATATTTGATTCAAGTGGTTGAAGGAGGCGTTACAACTTCACTTCCAATGGGAAGATTAACACCTCTGTTGGCTCAGTCACATGAATCTATCAGGAACGTAAGCGCGTCGCACAGACATCCACATGTCGCATGGGCATCCCCAATATAAATTCCTCCACTGACACACAAAACGGGCACCAAGTGGACTACCATTAGTAGGCTTAAGTGAATTAAGCCTTCGACTTAGGTTTTTTAAAGTGTAAGCAAAAACGGGAATTGCAACTAGGGTGCAAATTTGCACTTATACACCTTCTAAACGTAAGGAAAAACTACAAACTCATTTGAACATGAGAATACTTATGGACCTAGTTACACCTACACTTCATTAATGCATAGACAATATGCGACAATATCCCTATATGAAATGTGGTCTATGGATTGCAATATTGTAGGATATGCACAAAATGGATTTTTGAAAAAGCTTTAGAAACTTTCAAGCAAATACAACTGGAAGGTGTAAAGCCAGATTCCACAACCTTTTCCAGCATACTCCTTGCCTATAATAAAATGGGAGCTTTGGATAGGGTATGTATATCCATCAAAGCATAAAAAAGGTGGATTTCTGTCAAATATTATGGTTGGAAATGCTCTAGTAGATATGCATGCAAAATGTGGAAGCACAAGCAAGGCATGTGAACTATTTGAAAAAATGCCTCAAAGAGAAGTCATCTCATGGAATGCAATGATTGCAGGTTTTGCAGAAAATTGTTTGTTGAAAAGGCTTTTGAAACTTTCAAACAAATGCAATTGGCAGGTATAAAGTCAATTATTTTTCCAGAGTCCTCCCTACCTGTGCCAAAATGGGATCCTACTTGTGCCAAAATGGGAGCTTTGGGACGGGCTATGAACATGCACCAAAGCATAATGGTAGGGGAATTTTTGTCAGATGTTATAGTTGGATATGCTCTAGTAGATATATATGCAAGATTTTGAATCATAGACAAAACACCTGAATTGTTTGACAAAATGCCTCAGAGATGTCATCTCATGGAATGAAATGATTGATTGCAAAATGTGCACAAAATGGATTTTGCAAGGAACCTCTCAAAATATTTGAATTAATAAAGCATGCTAGAACATATCCTAACATTGTAAGCTTTCCTTGGGTTCTAGGTACATGCAATCATGCAGGTTTAGTGGATGAGGGTTGCACATACTTCACACGTTAGTAACCCTTATTGCATTACAATTTACATATATAGTTTATCATTAGGTGTGCATGGTTGACCTTCGTGCCCGTGTTGGCTATATTGATGACACCTTAAAAATTATTACTAAGATGCTGGTTAAATTGTGGTACATGTGGATCATATATGAATATAGACTGAGTATTTCCAGCAACACTGCTTTTGTAGTTGGATTCTAAAAATGTTGTAACTTATGTTGAAGGATATATTTTGCATGTCATATAAGATATTGGAAAAACCAAACCAATTAATTTGAACATTCTTGCATATCTTATTTCAACACAAAATTAGTTTTATTTTTTTTAAAAGAAACCAACATGTCATCTATCCTAGGAAATTTGCATGGAACACTATGAAAAAGCGAGCTATTTTATTAAGACCTAGTTGCTTGAATATTTCAAAAACTAACACAAACAAAGGAAATTAATGTAGAGAATCTTAAATACATTATAACCATAGAAAGTGTGATGAAGATGAAATAAGCTCATTACCTCGTCATTTCCATTTGGGTGTCTTTGAAACCAATTGATATTGAAAACTTGTAACATCAACAATCATGATCAACAACTCAACCAATCAAAACCAAGCATAAGCTAAGTAAATCAACAAATCAGTCAATCAAATTTTTGATAGTCCAAAGACATGTTTGTATACCAAAACTATATGTAGTGCAAAACTATCAAACAATACAAATGAATCAAGTATAAACTAAGCAATCATCTTGCTAAAGTCAAAGGCACAAGTGCATTACGTATATAACCTTTGAACAAGCATTTTATAAGAATTTCATTTAACTTAATAGACACAAACCTAGACATACATATATAATATATGATTTGCTAACAGAGGGACCCAAATTTTCATACCAAATATTGTTGAAACACATATCTTGCAAGACCATAGTGTAATAGTTTAATAATCGTAAGCCCAAGGGCTTATACCACTATGCCCATATCTTATCATATATCGATAATTCATATTTCTTTTTTTCATCTTTCCACCAAGAAAATTTTTACATGGACATGGATATTTGTCAATGTCCCTCTCATCAACTACTCTCTCATTATATGCATGATATTGATCCATATTCGGGTATGTGCAGGATCATCATGGAAAAAACAGGCCCTTAAGTGGCAAAAAATTCAGAAAAATCAGTGTTAGGCAACTTGACGTAAAAATTTGAATAAGTTATCTATATTGTTTCAAAAATATGTAAGAATAGAATCTGTAGAAAATTTAATGTAGTTTCTAAACTACTAGGTTTATTTAAAAATAAATAAAATCTATTTGGTGAAAATTTGAAATTTCAATGCAATAGTACTTAAATTTCGGGAAAAATAAGTAGTGTTGTCACCCTAACCATAATAAAATGATAATATTTTTTATAAGATTTTATATATAAGTAGAGGACTCATAACTGATGATGTATATTTTTGTATTTTTTTCCAAGTAAATAATTATTATGATTTTATTACAACTTTAAAAAAATATAAAATCGATGTCTAACCACCTTAACTTGGTCAAAACTTCATGAAATTTAATTTTTCTTTTTTCAATCCTATAGTATGTGAAGCATAGAATGTGATGCATGTTTCAAATTCAAAAAATGTGATACCATTTGAAAGTTATATATGTTTTTCAATTAGCCTATCGATCAGGACTTTAGTCATAATTCTAATAGAAAATGAATAATAATTATTTATTAAATTCAAATTAAAGAATAATTTATATTTGCAGAAAGTTGAGAATCTCCTCTAAAAACCCTTTTCGTTTCATCAATTGTGGGTAAAAAAAAGGTCGTCAGCAACATACCCTACAAATACCCATAATATTGCCACTTTTTGGCCCATCATGATCCTGCACATACCCATTCAACCTTTGACACTGATCCATCTGTAATATTGTGCATTCCAATATTAATTTAGTTTCTGATTTAAAGAAAAAAACATAAATATGAAAATAGAGATGCCAAAACATTGTTGAAAGTAGTCACTTTTAGTAAAGACCTTAATAAAATTATATTTGGCAGGAGACAAATCTATTGAACCTCTTCGTTGTTTCTTCTTGTACTACAATATAATATTTGTGAGATAAAAATACAGATGATATACATGTTTTCTATTGGTGCATTTACAATGTAGTTCCCTATCTATAGCCAAAGTAATTGCTAATTCAAACTATATTTCTAGAGTTAAAAAATAAGGTGCACACATATAGGCATGCACACCCACCTACATGAACAACCAATTGTATGTACATGAATTAAAATAGATAATTGTTGTGCAGGATGGCATACACAAACTCTAAGCTCTTTGGAATGAACCTACACCTTATATTTTCTGGCTATTTGAGCCCCTTTAATGAATGCCTTTGTTAATTATATTTGGTAGAGGACAAATCTATTGAGCCTCATCATAATTTTTCTAGAACTAAAATTTATAATTCATGAGATAAAAATATTGATAATATATACACATTTTCTATCAATGCATGTATGATGTTGGCGCCCTATCTGAAGCCAAAGTAACAACTAATTCAAACGATATTTCTAGAGGTAAATTTCATATGTTTCATGTGTTTACATTTCATAAAATTTGAATCAATTATTCCTTCAAGAGCTTGGAATCTGAATTAAAAAATAGTTCTCTTCTTTAAATACAAGAGAACACTTAATAATTTTCCTCACAATATTGTGCATGAGATATGATATAGAAAGACATATAGAAACAACTCTATTATTGCTATGGTGGAGTCATGAGCAAAAATAATGTCATACTCATCATCCTCAACTCTTTACATAACTATTGTCTAAAGCAGTGTGCAAGTTTCACGAGCATTAGTGAACAAATAAAACAAGTTACAAAAACATAATTCTCATCCCAAACCCTAAAAAAAATTATTCTAGTTCTGAAAGATCAACCAATGGGATTCAATGACCACCCATCCAATTTAAGTAGTCAAAATTGTAACTATTAATTACCAAAAATTGTAAGCAAATAAACATACCAATGTGGAAAAACTTCTTACAAAAAACCTAGAAGAAAAATTCAAGCATCAACCAATCAACACATACTTAGCTCTTTTGTTTGAGTGTGATATTATCACCCAAACTCAATGCAATGCCCTGGGTTTTACTTCTTATCCTAATATAACCACTCAGCTTGACATCAGATTGTTTCTCAACACTAACATTCACAAGAGCATCCTCACCGAATACACTCTTTGCATACAAATTTGTAGCCAAAAATCCATAGTCTCCATCCAGTGCAAATCTATATAAAAAATAAAGGTTAATTATAGTATTTTCAATAACATTGTGTTTCTCCAGTGGTAAACAAACCATTCAACAATATTTAATGCAATGCAGACCAAGCTAGATTACTCTAAAAATATGAAAGAAGTTAAGAAAATTGAAATACTTACAAGGGTGTGAGGCACTTCATATTTTTTATTCGCACAATATGGTTTAGGAACTCCTTCTCATCATCAATAATTGTGTTCACAACCACCTAATAGAAAAAGTGCAAGCGCAATACTCATTTAGATTATATATGTCATTGTTTAGATTAATCTATTGTTTAACTTTGGTACAATATAAATTTGAAAGAAAATTACTAGAAACTTTAAATTTATTTTCCCACCCAAGAGAATAATCTTATTTACCTTGTTTTCCCATTCAAACTCATCCCACATATTCCTAAAAGCAACATCGGGGCAAGTGGTTGGGGAGATGTAGTCCACAATGTCAATGTGTATGTCATTCAGAACAGCATTGTGGTCTAGTACACTTGTAGTCTCATAAACAATGTTACCAAATATAACACTAGTTTCGGTTGAAGACACTTTTATGTTTTCTTTTATCTGCTTGCTTGACTCTGGAGCTAGAGTATAATTTTTTGGTCGTTCAACCATTTTGAGATCACCCATAGTAGCCAATTCTAAACAAAGGTTCTAAATTGTTTCCTTTGTGTGGTTGATTACTGTAACATCCAGGACAATATCATACTAATGAACTGTAATATATGCTTCTACATATACAAGATCATTGAAGCCTGTAAGTTGTAAAACTTGATTCAATTTATTTGTATTGTCACCATCTTTGATAAATTCTCCATTGGCACATTTTAAATCATCTTCCACTTCATCTTCTAATTCAAGCTGACTCATACCCTATCATAGAAAAAAAGTGAGCTTATTTGAAAGTTTCATTGACTTCAAAACAATTTGACATTAGAATATACAAAATTTATTATCTTTTGGGGAAGATGCACAAAATGAATACAAATGATAGGACATTAGATTATGCTACAAATTCCAAACAATTTCCTAGGTCAAGTTGTATTAAGTTCTTAACAATATTAACTAAGGATTTTAATATTAACTAAGGATTTTAATTGTATGTATCCAAACACTTTTAATACATATACATGAAAAAGAAAGAAATAAATTAGACTAATGCCCATGAATGACCAAAATTAGGTCAATGGGACTTGAGAGTACATCAATATACAATAGGATTCTAGGAAGAGAAAAATATTGAGAGGCCCACAAAGGAGAAGGAACAAAAATAGAAATACAATATAGCTGATATCACTGAAAACCAATGCCATCAACCAATTGAATAAAACAATCTTCCATGAACAAAAAAGGGGGTAAAGTTGGAAGTTAATAGCATAAAAAAGGACTGACTTGTTGCAAAAAGGAAACAATCAACAAAGGTAGTTAAAGAAAATCAAATTCTAACCCCTTGTGAGCTATTTACATCT
>VDFB02208182.1:0-15684 GCA_007258455.2 Sequoia sempervirens
AGATGTAAGATTTTCACCTGCTAAGACCTTTCCCAAGAAACCAAAAATGACTCAGAATGGAGATAGGTAAGATTTTTAAGGTCTTTAGACTCGCGTGTTAAGACACAATAACGGGTTAACCTCCCGAGATGAGTTCAATCACTAACTGGATGATGGCAAGAGGAAAACAACCTCAGTCCTTTTCAAAAATTTATGCAAATTCCAGCGGAAAGAAACCACGTTGTGGGAGTTAAAACCATCATCACCCCCTTCGCAACGGGAAAACCCAAAGATCCTTGCCCATTCCCAAACCAAAACCACTTGAGCGGACAACTCAAGGGACGGAAACGCCAAACCAAAAACCCAAAGGGCAACAAACCAAAACCAAAACCAAAATGAACCGAAAAGCAAAAGGAAAGCAAACAAACGGGAAAGCAAATCTAATCTAACTATATTACAAAGATAGGCTCTCAGAGAGAACCTAGGAGGATTTGAAACAATACTTTGAAAGTCTCCATAAAATTAAAACGTAGGATATCCCCTCCTGTTCTTGTTCGTAACCTAAATGCATCATTTCCCAGGATCTCAGAAGCTTGATAGGGGTCCATCCATGATTTGTCGATCCACCCGTTCATGACCCTTTGATATTCGGCCATACCTTCCAAAGCCTCATCTCCTTTTGCCTCCAAGTGCATCAACTGAGATAGCCTTGTTTGAATCTGGTCTTCTCCCCAATTGACTTCTTCGCATTCTTCCTCCGGGACTTGCTCTGAGGAGGTTTTACCCATGGCACCTATGTTCTCTGAATAGAAAGCTTCGTAAATGGGTAACGATAAGTCTTTGATGGGGGCATTTTCTGTCTCTTGCTTTACATCTTTCAACACAGAATTTCTGAGCGTTCCTTCATTCTCATTCCTACTTGAATCATTTTCAATCAACACTTCGGTGAAGGCAGGGGTATCCCCTGGAAACCTCTCTCCCTCCGAGCTTTGCAGTGTGAGGACTTCTTTCTTAACAGGCTTGTACGTACCCAAATCAGTTTCCATGAATAAAACATCACTATTTTCACCACATTCTGTAATCATTAATTTGAGCCGTGGTGTACTTTCGATCTTTATCTGATTTGGAACTCCCTTCCAAGGCAACCACATGTGGGAGAAGTCAGTCGCAATGTATCCATTCAATTTTCTGGACCAATCTCTGCTCAATAGCATGCCATAACCATCCGGTATATCCACAACTGATATGTCGATGCGACTCTGAATTCTGGGATCCGCCGCTAGCTGCATATGAATACCATTTAATTCCCCTACAACTGGAACTTCCGTCTTATCCAGCTGAGTCACCTTCTTGTTGGTTTTGAGCGGGATTATACCTAACGCCTGACATACCTTCAAAGGCATGACATTACTTGATGCACCAGAATCGATCAAACAATTATGCAATAACTTTCCAAAAATTCTGACTGAAACAAGAAACGGGGCTGGCTCATCCCTTCCCTGATAAAATACCACTGGCTTCTTCCTTTCATTTGCTGAGGCATTCTTACTTTCATCTTTTCTACTTGATTGACATTGATTGTCTTGAACAACCTCTTTTGGATTCTGCATTTGCTCTTGTTTTTGCTTCTGCTCTGCAGGAATATTGAACCGTTTCCTTTTATCTTCAATCCATGACTTTTCAGTAGCATTTGAAGAACCCTGTACCATACCTACGAAATTTTGAGGTTGTTGCGGAGCTTCCCAAGTGTCAAATGGCGCGTGAGGCACTTCTTCTACCATATTTGCATTCTGTACAGGACGAGATTGTGTAACAACAGGAGGATTCCTTGGTGCACTGGTTGCTTCTTGTGATGTACTCCTCGCAATGGGCGCTTCATACACACTTCTCAGAACTGTATCCCTGACCTCTGAAATCTTCATTAGCTCGTGTAAGGGGAGACTAACCTTCACCCTTTTGAACTCTTCTAGGACATAAGAGCCAAGTGTTTTCACATCCTCTCTAGGAAGACTTTCCTTTTGTCTCTGCTCAGCTTGATGAATTGGCTGTTGAATGACTTGTTGTCCTCCTCCGCCTTGCGTTACATTCTGCCGCCTGTACTCTGGAGAATCTCTAGGCAAACCCGGATTATTGCTCGCGTTGGGGTGCGGCGGAGTTGTAAAATTATTAGGAGGTATTGATGATGTCAGTGGCTCTTTCTGATGATAATTCCTTTGATAAACTTTAGGTGTCGCTCCTCCGGATGTTTGAAAAGCTTGCACCTCCCCTCTTCCTTCTACCAAGACGTTGTTGTTGAGAGGTGGAAAAACATAACCATCTCTATGGAGAGGCTCTTCTGGTGATGCATATGTGGCGTGAACTTCTGACGGTATTTGAAACTCTGGCATCCCCACGGGAGCGTTTGATGAAGCTGATGGAAATTGGTGATTAACTGGTGGGGGCGTGTAACTCTGAAACTCAGGTGGGACATTGCAATCTTCTATTATCAATGCTTGATCATATCTGGGCGCTGGGACTAATTCATATCCTGTAATTGGAGGGTTCTCTGAGGCCCCTGTATTACTTGCTTCACCCTTGAGAATACCAGCCACGACTTGGAATTCATGGCACTGAAGCTCAGAATGCTGGTTCGTGTTATGTAACCTACACCATCCTGACGAGGTAGTTTCGGCCATATAAATTCTATCTGCAGGACGGTTTTCAGGAGGTGGCGGATTGTCTAATGGTGACGGAACCCCTCCATTGTTGGGTCCTGTATTCCAAGACCTTTTCTGAAATCCTTGATTGTTGCTTCTATACCCATGACTGTTATCTTGATGGTATCCTTGATGGGTATCCTGATGACTTGGAGGATTATTGTGATATCCTCGGTTAGCACCTTGGTGTGCCTGATAGTTTCGCTGCATAATTGGCGTCTGATTATTTTGATTCTTGAGGTGAGTCACCTCAGCTGACAGCCTCTTCACTTGTTCTATCAAATCTTTTATTTCATCTTTCTCCTCTGGAATTTTCATTGGTGGCACCGTGTTTTGGAGATAAACAGGCTGTGGGACTTGCGTCTGGGACAAAGGCACCCAGGATGGAGAACTAACTGACTTGATGGTGCTTGAACTTGATAAGCTGGCTGTGGGATCGCATTTAACGCCGGAACTTGTTGATTCCATGTTGAGCCGAACATTGGCACTTGATTGTTTGTCGTAGCTAGGCCAGTGTAGAGTACGGGCCCAGTTATATTCTGTCCTAAACCTTGACTTACTTCAACAGCTTTAGCGTAAGCTTGATTTATATCTGCTGGAGTGGGGTGAGATCTTACGAACATTGCAGTCAAAGGATCAAGTGCTGAATAGTAGCTTTCTCGAGCGTCATCAATAACATAAGGAGTGCGTAACCTATTGAGGGCCTTTTGGAACCTATTGTTGAATGCATGGATGGGCTCTTTGTCTTGTCTTCTTACTTCCGCAAATTGACGATAAAGCTCTACCGGGGTGGCTGGTATACCAAACTTTCCGATGAAGGCCCCCTTCATCTGCTCCCATGTTCTTATAGACCCCACTGGTAAGTGAATGAACCAAAAATGAGCCTCTTCTCCCAAAGAATATGGAAATAGGCGGCAAGCCACGTCTGCATATCCAATCTGCCTATTGCGTAGGTGACCTTCAAACATCTTGATATGGTCCTCGGCCGTGTAGTTAACATCATTGGCAATGAACTTAGGACAAAAATTTTCAGGATTCTTTGGCATCTCATGGTAGTCTTGAAACTCTAGCGGAGATGGATTAGTAACCAACCATGTAGCACCGTTTGGGGCGGGTTGACCTCCTTGCTGACCTCCTGGTTGAGCCATTGCTTGAACTGGTTGTCGCCTTTGGTACACAATAACTTGGGCTGGCTGTTGAACAACAGCTTGAACTTGTTTCGGCTGAGCAAACCTCGAAGCACTAGGTGGAGTTCTAAACAAACTTGAAATTTCTTCTCCACTTGTTTCTCCTTGAACCTCTTCACTTGAACCGACTTCTTCACTTGACTTAGCTTCCTTACTTGAATGACTTTCTTTCTTCTTCCTTGATCTCGTAGGTAGCTCTAACTCCACAAAATCTTTATATGAACTGGGCGTAGACCTCAAGATCCTCTTCAACTTAATGGCGAAAACGAACTAATACGATCCAGGGATGTAATGCTTCTTCTATCTTGGGAACCCCATGGTTTTACTCCTTAGGTTGCTTTATGTTTGATCTTCCAAACCAAACCATCCATTTCCAGCACAAAGGGTAGGAAGTCACTCTAAAGGGTCTACCCAACGGGTCTACCCAACGGGTCTCCAAAAGTGGTCTCATGTAAAAGAATGGAGAGGATTTTTAGGCGGGGACAAGGAGAATGGGCCGCCCAATGTATGATACTTGACAAAAGCACCACACAAGGGAAAGCCATCCACATTGAAATCCACCCTATTATCATAAAATATGGGAAGGTGTTCGAAGAAATTCCACCAGGGTTGCCACCTAAAAGAGGGTTTGAACATACCATAGAATTGGAAGAAGGGGCAAAACCGGTCATAACCACTCCATACCGTCATCCCCATAAGTACAAAGAGGAGATAGAAAACACCATTAAGGAACTACTAGAGATGGGGCATATTCAACCCAGCTCTAGTCCTTTTGCATCTTCTGTGGTCCTTGTTAAAAAGAAAGATGTCACTTTCATAATGTGTATAGATTATCGAGCTCTAAACAAAAAAACCATCAAGAACCGCTACCCCATCCCCCGAATCGATGAACTCATTGACGAACTCCATGGGGAAAGGTAATTTTCCAAAATTGATCTTCGGTTGGGATATCATCAAATAAGAATGAGAAAAGATGTGCCAAAAACAGCTTTCCGGTGCCACTATGGGCATTTTGAGTTCCTAGTCATGCCTTTTGGGCTCACTAATGCCCCAACTACTTTTCAATCGTGCATGAACCACACTTTCCGCAAGCAACTCCAAAGGTTCCTCCTAATCTTCTTCGACGACATTCTTATATACAGTAAAACATGGGAAGAGCACCTTCAACACATTGATGAGACCCTCAAAATCTTAGAGCAAGAATCATTATACGCCAAAGCATCAAAATGTGAATTTGGCTTAGAGGAGATATTGTACTTAGGCCATAAAATCAATGCACAAGGGGTGAGTGTGGATGAAGAGAAAATAGCCGCCATCAAGGAGTGGCCTAAACCCAAAACCCTCACACAATTAAGGGGCTGTGTGGGTTTATGCAGTTATTATAGGCATTTTGTAAAGGGATTCTCCAAGATTGCAGCCCCCCTCATAGACCTAACCAAGAAAGGAGCTTTCTCATGGAATGAAGTAGCCCAACAAGCCTTTGAGAGACTAAAAGATGCCATGAGCTCTTGTCCAGTTTTGGCCATCCCTGACTTCACCTTACCCTTTGAACTACAATGTGATGCATCGGGAGAAGGGATTGGCGCAGTTCTAATGCAAAATAAGCACCCTATAGCTTTTGAAAGTCGCAAGCTTACTCAAGCAGAAAGGCACTATCCCATTTCCAATAAAGAGATGTTGGCTATAATGCATGCCTTGAAAAAATTCTGCCAATATTTAGTTTGCACAAAGTTCCATGTGAAAACTGATCATAATAGCCTAAGATACTTCATGCAACAAAAGGACTTAAACGATCTTTAGCAAAAATGGGTTAGTCGCATACAAGCCTATGACTTTGATATCGAGTATGTAAAAGGGACCAACAATGTGGTAGCAGATGCCCTATCAAGACAACCTTGCTTGAAAACTATAACCAGTATAGCGGCGGACTAGAAGTATGGCATTATTGCAGAATATGCCAAAGATCCCCAAGCCAACAAAATCTTGGAGGGACATTTCCCCAATGAAGAATACAAGGTAATTGAGGAGATTATCCTATATAAGGGTAGAATCTTTCAAGTACCCAACTCCAAGGTTAAAGAAAAGGTCCTTAAAGAGTATCATGATAACCCACTAGCTGGGCACCAAGGGTACTACAAAACATATAAACAAGTGAGGGAGAAGTACTCATGGAAAGGGATGAAGAAGGATGTGTTAAAATATGTGCAAGAATGTATGATTTTCCAAAGGAACAAGACGAAACAAAACCACCCAGCCAGACTCTTGCAACCCCTACCCATTCCCAATCAGAAGTGGGAGAGTATCTCGATGGACTTTATTACTGGGTTGCCCAAAACTCAAGGGAAAGATTGCATATATGCAGTGGTCGATAGGCTCACCAAATATGCTCACTTCTTCGCCATATCCATGGATTATAAGGCATCCTAGGTAGCAGAAGTATTTTTCAAAGAGATCTTTAGGCTCCATGGCCTCCCAAGAAACATTGTCAGTGATCGGGATAGCCGGTTCATGAGCCAATTCTGGCAAGAACTCTTTCAATTATATGGGACTACCCTTACACCAAGTACTAGTTATCGTCCCCAGATGGATGGTCAAACCGAAATTGTCAATAAATGGATAGAAGGCTACTTAAGAAATTATGTCACTAGACAACAAAGTGCATGGATCAAATGGTTACATCTAGGAGAATACTATTACAATACAACACACCACATGTCCATCCAAATAAGTCCCTTCAAAGCATTGTACGGCTATGAACCCACCGCTTTTGGAAGCTTGATTACTCAAGAAAGCCAAGTACCCCAAGCTAAAGACTTTGTGCAAGAAAGCATGGACATCCTGAACACTTTGAAGGACAATCTACACCAAGCCCAAAACCAACAAAAGATGTACGCAGATCAGAATCCCATTGAAAGAACTTTTGAAGTGGGGGATCTAGTATTTCTCCTGTTACAGTCATATAAGAAATCAACCCTCAAATCTAATGGAACAGAGAAGCTAAGACCCCGGTTCTACGGACCCTACAAGATCACACAAAGGATTGGGGAAGTGGCCTATGAATTGGAGTTGCCCGAAGACAGCCACATCCACAATGTTTTCCATGTATCCAAATTAAAGAAAGTTTTGGGCCAACAAGTGGTCCCTTGTGCATAATTACCTCCAATAGATGATGAGGGTAAGTTGATCCTCGAGCCCGAAGTAGTCCTCAATATGAGGGAGAAAAGATTAAGGAATAAAACTATCCTAGAGTTCTTGATCAAATGGAAGAACCTACCTAAAGAAGATGCTACATGGGAGAATGAAGACAAGGACGCAATTTTGCTTTTGTTCAGGCTACAAGGACGCAATTTTTCTTTTGCTTGAGAAATCTTCATAAATTGATCACTGAAATCTGTCTTGGTCACTGAAATGACCATGCAAAGGTAAAATTATGGCCCGTGCAATTCTCCTCCATTGTGAAATGCCTCGTTCTGAGTTCCCGATTCAAGTTCTGATCAATAGGCACTGCCTTTGACTGACACAACATTGACCAAACTCCATGCTTGATATTGCCCAAAAACTGTTTTGACATCATTTTAGCAAGGTTTAGACTATTTTATAAAATGCCTTGATGAAGCAAAAAATTTGGTTTGGGTACAACATTGGCTCGTCTGGTGACCATGTCGGATACCTACGACATAGGAGAACCTAAGAATCTCAGTGTTACGTAGACCAGTGATTTTACGATTGGGGATTGGAGTTAGGACTTTCCCTAATCACCTAAAACATTTGGAGTTTCCTAATCACCTAACCTAAAAATCACCTAAAACAAGACTACCTAAATCACCTAAAACACGAAAAAACATCACAGAACGGGGAAACACAATACTACATAACGATAAAGCATAAATAAAAATCATTTGAAGAAAACTAACTCCACCCCTGAAGAGATGAAGTGCTTTGGATATTGTCCACTACATAGCAGCAGGGAGAGCCTCCCATTGGTGTCGTTTCTGCCTGAAAGGCTTAACTTCTCTTCTCCTAGGAATTGTAGGAGGCAATCCTTCTGGGAGGAAGATTCTCAGGTATTCATAAATCCATGCAAAGGTACTCTAACAAAAGTCAAAATATGATGCAAATGGGAACGCTGATACCCCTGAGACATTAGTTCTATTGTAGTCCATCCTTGGGATGTTGATTTCTTCAAACCAATTGATTGAGTTCCAAACTCGATATCTATAATGCCGTAGGTGATCTTTTCTGATTTGATAATATCCTTTAACCGGCTCATTGATCAGCTCTACATCACCTTTAACACATAGGAGTTTGATTCGCATGTCTTCAGCATCTTTGAGGCCTTGTAAAAGCACCTCTTTTTCAGTGTCACTGAATTCCAAATGCATAGATGGGTGCAATTGTCCTTTAGGGGATATGATCAATTCCCCTATTTCTAAAAATGTATCTGAACAACCTCCGTCGAACCGTATTGTCCATGACTTTGTCTCCTCTGTCGGTCTCTTTTCAAAACAAACAATGTTCTGGTCTTCAACTTTTATCTCTGATAGAGTTACACAATTACCTGCACCCATTTCAGACTTTGCTCCTATTGGAACAGATGATTTGAGCATAACCCGCTTCTTTGCAACCTTGAGAATCTGATCTAATTCTTCTGGATGATTCTGAAGATATTCTAGTTGGGAGATTTGTACCTTGGTCTTCATGATGGAAGCTACAATGTCAAAATTTGCTAAAGACGTCTCCTGAGCAACTGGCATAGTAATCTCATGTGAAGATTTGGGTTTGGAAGTGGATGGCACTTCTTTACCCTCTTCGTTTGATTTCTGCCTTTCTTCTTCTTCTTTCTGTGCCTTGAAATGTTGAGCATGTGTAAACACAGGAGTGTACTAACGGTATTCTTCTTCTTCTTCTTGATTTACGGGTTCTTCATCAAAGTATCCCACTGCGGAGTCGCCATTGAAGTTGTCCGTCTGTGGTGAGACAACATTCGAACTTGGTGTTGGTACAAAACTAGAATTGGGAGCAGCTTCGGTGTATCCCATGATTTGGATCATTCTCAGGTTCTCTAGACATGTGGATCCAAAATGTGCATCATTGTCGTGGAAAGGACAAAATACTGCACTGTATGCAGCCTCAATCATTGATCTTGGTGGAGATGTTGGCAACCATGGTTGAAGATATTCCCTCTTTGGCTGGTACGGTTGCTGAACTGGAGATCTGATAGAATCTATTTTCATCAAGCCGGAAGTGATCATATTATCTTCCAACTCAATGGCGTGTTCTTGTGCACTCTTCAACTCTGTTGCTTTGGCCGTCTTCAGAAAGAAGGCTATCTCTGATGGAAGAGCATTTATGAAACAGCTTATCAGAATCTCCGGTGATGGATCGAATGTAGAAGAAATTCTTGTAACAAGACGATTAAATCTTGCTACAAAATCCCTCATGTGTTCTTTGTGCTCCATCTTTGAATTTGTGAGCTGGGCAAACAACATATGATTGTCTTCAACGGGCTTGAATCTCGCTAAAAACTTCTCGCTCATAGTTGCCCAACTTGTGATACTGCTTGGCGCCAAGTGATTGAACCAGTCGGCAGCATTTCCCACAAGAGTCTCGACAAAGAGACGTACCGCGATGTCTTCATGCTCCACGTGCAAGACAGCGCAAGCCGTTGTGAATGCACAAAAATGGTCCTCCGGGTGTTGAGCCCCATCACTGAAACCGTGGAAACGCCTTTGACCCCTTTAGGTAACCTAAGGCGATTTACCTCAAAAGCCAAAGGTTCAATGTTATTACCCCAAGGTAGTGGGGGTGGCCTTCGCCTGTCAGCATTATTGTTGTTATCATCCATTGCTTCTGTGTGGATCATGCAATCGGATGCCAGAGTGTGATCATTCCCGTGAAGTAAAAGCGTTTAGCTTTTCTTGAAGTTTTGCCTCGTATTCTGTCAGCATGCCTAAAACTACAGGTAACAACTAGCACCTTTGGAGTGCAAGTTGGTACTGCAGTTATGCACACCAAGCACAATGAGTGCTCTTCAAATTAGAGGGAAGCTACCCCATTGTGCTTGAATAAAGCGTTTTGAAAAGGAAAGTAATCTAAACTATATCCCTGCCTTTTTGTCTCACTGTGAGGTACAAGGTTTCACTCTAAAACTCCATATCGCTATGCTCTTAAAAGTTTTTGGTTTCTAACTAACTCTGGCCACAAAACTAAGTAACTTGAACTATCCAATCCCCTCAAGAACTCAGAGCATGAGGAAACGGAGCGGGATGATTATCTGACGATAAGCCGGGTACGGACTCACAACGTGAAGGCAAGGTGCACAACTATCTACTTGTCTGAATAGGCTTATTGGAAACAACAATATACGATAAACTAAGTACAGATTCTCAACTTGAAGGCAAGGTGGCACATCTATCACCAATCAATGTTGGCCATTCACACATCACTACAACCGGGCAATGTGATTCTCAACTCGAAGGAAAGGGTATAACATCTATCAACTCAATTTGAACAAGTTTATTGAACACAAAACAGTCGCATCTAACTAAGGAAAGAATTCACCATTATAATTATTGCATGAAACCCAAGTGGCATATAACACCATCATAATAAAGCAAAACGCATTAAACAAATACGCAATCCAGCAATATTGGAGCGCAAGGTAGGCACAACATGTATTTTATCATGCAAAATTTATGTACAAATGAGCAAAATCTCTTATTTATAGACATCAAAAGGTGTAGGGATCCCTAAAATCACCTTAAGTCAACTACAGTCTTGCAATGCATGCAAGATTTATTGCTAAACCCTAATAAAGTAAACTATATAGTTAACTGGAAAACTACCATCAGTTAACCGATACAATTAATCTAAAACTGGACAATGTGCAAGCATGCACGTCCTTATTGAAAGCAAGTTAACTAGAACACTATCATCAGTTAACGTAAACCCTAAATGTAACTCCAAGTGAATAAAGCTAATCTTAGAATAGATATGCATGAGATGAGACAGCGAGTTAACTTGAGAAGGTAATGCCAAGTTTAACTCCGGTGTATAATGTCTATTTTGAGAGGTGGGAACTGAAGTCTACTGATCGTGATCTCGAGCAACCAATCCCTCAACGAGATTGTTAACTGCATCACTGTCTGGAGCTCTGATACTCTTTCAATATATCGCTTGTCAGGAACTTGAACAATCTTGGAAATCTTTGCACACTCAAACTAGCACCTCACTGACTTATAACTTTGGTGGCTCCGTAATTGAAGTGATGGCCACTATTTGTTCTGCAGCTTGATGTCTCTGACGTTTTTCCTTAATGAAAGAGTGTTGCATGACGAAACTACGAAGTTTGACTGCGCACACTCCGGTTGTGAGAAATGCAAATGAACTTGCTACACATGCAAAATTCCAATGGTATCAACCTTCTAAACTGGCTTTGGAAGACAATCGGCCATACGAAGCATGCAACCATATGGATTTGAGTAACTACGCCTGTCAACCCTTTGAAAGCACTTGATACAAATCGGTCTCAACTTTTCTGATGAAATCATGAATTAAGACCGATTTGGTCTTGAATTCAGTCTACGTGAACTGCACTTTGAAAAAATTGCCTGTTGACTTTGAACACGGCAATATTTTGACAACTTTTCTGGAAAGCTAAAAATAGCCCGTTGTGGCTAAAAATAGCTTATCAAAGGGTAATTTTCAACGAAAAATCTGAGATATGGGTTTTGTCCAAAAATAGATTCTAAGACAACCCAGATCGTCAGAAATGCGAAAATTTGACTTTTACTCGACCATGCAAAGAATTTTCAGTTGAGAAAATTAGAAACTCGGGAACTGATGCTCTGGAGTAAATTTCCCTGAAAATTTTTAGCACATGGGTTTTCTCGAGGAAGCTATTCTGAATCAACCCAGATGATTTGTTTTATCAAAATCTGCAAATTCTTCAAACATGCGAATGAATTTAAGACAAGAAAATGGAAGAAATTGAGAAGAAGAAAGACGTTTTTGATGTTTTCCTTTGCCAAAATCACCACTTTGCCTTGAAATTCGCTGATAATTCTGACTTGTATCTGCAAAGAAAGTGTTTTAATGTCTTCACCAATGATTGCTGATGATAAATTCTCCCAACTCTGAAGGAAATTCGGCTTTGCTTTGAAGAATTACGAATTTTCTCAAGCTGTGTGAATGAAATATGACGCCATGGTTGAATTAATAGAGCAAAATCGCACCATAATGTTGACTGCAAGATTTAAAACCTCAACTGAAATAGAATGATTCTGATTGGACCCCCTCTAGTTACATTGATACTAAGTCGAAGTCCGGAATAAAAATAATAAAATAAAATTCAGTTGCTAACCACATGCGAATTTCATCTAACAACACAAAAGGGACGCGAAAAATAGTTTATTGGACAAAATCGCCACCTTTCATGCTGGCATGTAATTTTAAAATCTAATACTATTTTATTTAGTTGACAAACCTCGTAAGGCATTTGAACTTGTCCGACGAACTTTACTGATTTCAAAAAGTCCTCATTTGATCTCATAGGCGTCCATTTGCTCAAGATATCATGTTTTTTATTAACTTCCTACTTTGTAGTTGACTACAAAGTTACAACTGGCCATCTTCGACATTGATTACTGGGTGACCAGATGATGTTGAGACTGAGCAAGTGTTTTCATTGCGAAGCTGTAATGTCCCCATTCTTTCGCGAGCATTAGAGTTTTTGGATTAGCCTATTATATCGATCCTCGTAGGCTAATGGTTCTAGATAGAGGGTCACTTGAACGGGCACTTGGGCGATAAAATGCAGTGTTGGTATCCCAAGTATGGTGACGTCGTGAATTTGTGCGTTTAGCGTGTTATTGGAGCTTAAAATGATGATCTTCACGATTTATTTCACTTCCTCAGGCTTAGGGACCACGTGTCTATTATTTAAAGGGGTCACTTTCTATTTTTCAGTTACTATTCATGGCTAAAGTTAAAAAAAGACATAACTTAAGTGAATAGTGTTTTGAATGAGAAATTATAAGAATGCAAGAAAAAGTATAACCCATTCATGTTATGATATGTTTTTGCGGACTGAAGATTGTGAGTGGGAGATTGTGGAAGAGGGAAAACTAGGGTTTGCTTATTTCAGTAGTGGGTAAGCCTGGTGGGGCTTTGTTCTTCATTTTCAAGCTTCTTGATGGTGTGAAAGACCACCTTAAAGTTGCAGATCAGAATTTGGATGCTTTGTTGGAACCATTATTTGCTGTTTGCAAGTGATTGGAGTCATCTTTTGGAAGGGTTTTTTGCTGCCATTGACTCCATTTGCATCTACGAAGGAGCTGTTCGCATTTTTGAAGGATTTGGGACTGTTTTTTTTGACACCTACAGCCAGCCGCCATACTTGAGGGTTTGTAGCAGCAAGAAGAAAAGAAACGCCTCTTTAAGGGAGCTGCTATCACTTCAAAATGGGGCGCCCTTGTTCTAGAAAGCCTTCCAATTCGTTTTTTGGTGGGAGAAACTTGTATTGCATGTTGTGTGAGCAATTTATTGAGGGCGGGTACTGTAGGAAAGCACTATTCACTGTGTTGTTTAGCTGTAAGTTAAATTATTGCATATGATGTATCTAGTTTTGAGTTCTATGTAAGTGATCTATTTCATGTACTCTCTAATGTAATGAAGAACTCTTATTTAGCTTCGAAATGGAGTATTATATTCGATGTATCTCAGTAGCTTAGTTATTTTGAGTTCCTATTGCATGTGTAAGCTTGTTAAAATTATAAGCATTATTGGCATCAAATACCAAAAACACAAAACACAACAAACAAATACCAAAACAAACACAAATCAGACCTACAAGCACGGTGAAATCATCGCAGCCGAGTGTCGGATCACTACAAAAGCCTGTAGAGCAAGGAAGAAATGTCTGCTGCGAGTCATCACTGCAAAATCCATCATTTAACACCTCAAAGAATTAGGCGCACTTGATTAAATTAATTTTCGGGTGTCAGACTTGGCCATTTCTCCATACTGCCATCTGACGCTTCAAATGATTGCTGACAATGAACGGTGAACCCTGCTCACTGGCTAACAAGCTTACTGCATGACTAGAGGTATTCCGCATCCAACGAATATACGCAAGGCATCTGAAAAGTGTATTAAGGACCCCAAAAGTAAAAGCGCCCCTGGCTTGAAAAGGCACGAACACCATTTTGACGAAAGTGCAACTCTCAACCAGATGCCCTACTTTGACCTCTGATATCAGGAGCTGGGATGACCTGATTCGAGCACCGTCTGTTTCTACGCATAGCCAGAAGGACCTACGAGAGACGTCTCTTGAGGTGACGATGCAAGAAAACTGCTTCTAAGGCCTCAAATAGAAAGGCGCCTTTTCCAAGATGGAATAGACGACCAAACTTGGCCATTTTCTGAGCTGTTTTTGTTTTATAGTTTTTCACAAAAGACCTCGCACGTACGAGCGTTTGCCAAAACCCGAAGGCTGACGGCTAGGCTCATTGGATAGATGGAGTAATTACGCTCAAGTCTCGTGAAGACTTCGAACGTCAATAACCTCATCTGACAGGCCTAAAGGCTAGATGCCCCTGGCCTATAGAAATATAGTGAATGCTTTATGCTTCTCCGCCCGCTAAATTACGTGCCTGGTAGAATCTCTGCCACGATCTTTCAGAATGTTGGATTAACAGGGAAGTTGGCGCATTGTGAAGCGAGACTAGAGTAGCACGGATGTCAGGAAGACCTCGTCAGCAATTCCAACCATCTCAAGGGTCAATTTGAAGGGCACCCCTGAGCTACAGGGGCACAATTTCACCATTTGAGGAAGCTTTGTGATGTGAATTGTCCTCATAATCTCATCTTTTGACACTGACTGCCGGAGCTCTAGGACTCAGATGACTGCATTTGATAACTCATCAGATAGGCAGACTAGTTGTGAAGAGATTGAATACATCAACCATCAGAAATACCAAGATCTAAACCTCCATTAAGAGGTGTGCCCTTGAGCTACAAGGGCGCAAAAGCTAAAAAGTGACAAGCTTCTGCAAACTGCAACTTTAGAATCTTCAACTTCTGTTGCCAGTTATTGGAGTTACGAGTCTCGGATAGCCTCGCGGGATAGCTCATCGGATAGGCAGACTAATTCTGAAAAGATTGACTGTATTCATGAGCATTTGCCACAAAATTTAGGCCTTCAAAAAGAAGGGCGCCCCTGGGCTACAGGGGCTCAATTTTGCTTTTCCTTGAGAAATTGTTGTACCCAAAACCAAATTTTTGCTTCATCAAGGCATTTTTGCATTAAAAAGTCTAAACCTTTGCTAAATGATGTAAATTACAATTTTGGGCAATATCAAGCACATGGAGTTTTTGTCAATAGTTTGTCGTACCAAAGTCAAGAGTATTGAATCAACCCCGGCGTAGACTCAATGGAGTTTTTCACGATGGAGGAACATCTCACGACGACGCTTCAAGTTGCCCATGGTCATTTCAATGATTAGAACAGAGTTTTCAGTGGTCAATTTATGAAGATTTCTCAGGAAAAAGCACAAAAGTGCAAGTATAGCCCAAGGGCACCCAACTTGTTGAAGGTTAAGATCTTGTTTAAAATGTTCAAGCATCTAGTCAATCTCTTCAGAACTAGTCTGGCTATCCGTTGAGCTATCCAACAAAGTTTTTCGAGACTCACAGCTCCGGCAAATAACGACAGAAGTTGAAATTCCTAAATTGCCAGATGTGAGAAAATTGTCTTTTTCAGGCAAAAGCACGCCTCTAGCCTGAGGGCGCCCATCTTAAAAAGGGGGTAAATCTTGGCATTT